>JAIUZE010022329.1:0-23300 GCA_022085475.1 Heliosperma pusillum | reverse complement strand
ATATGTAGACTAATTTCCTCCTGGTAGCACGACGATAATAATACGGTCCTAGTCTAAATCTGGCCAGACTCTCGGAATAAACGTGTTCCGATTCGACATGCGATTAACGTTTCGCATCCAAGACTCGGTCAATCATAGACGCCGAGTACCCCAAATTCGGTCGACATTCACGAAAGAGGCGGAAAAGACCACAAGCCTCATAACAAGCGGTACGCTACATGCAAATAACACCAGCTCGCAAGTACACAACATTTGACGGCCGGGTCGATCAACGCAAAGCGTTCGTCTCCCAACAACGTCGACGTATGCCCACTAACACATGCAATTAATCAGTAAGGATACATCCCCGTTCCGACATTCCAGCCTTACGAACGTGGAGTTAGCCAAGGGAATGAGAGTACAAGGCACATAGAAAATTAGTGCTCAAACCGTAACATTTGTAAGAACCGACTCGAAGTGGGATATACCAAAAACCGTCACAAAACATGCGATACAAGCGAGTGAAATATCATATATTCAAAACATTAATATTTAAAGTCATTCCGTAAATTTATACGATAAATGAACCATCGGAAATATTATAAATGAAAACGTAAACAAGAATTACAAAGAACTTCCAGCATGTGCGAGCCGGTCAGGTGGACCGGCTGCCGGCCACTCGGGTGGTGCCATAGGTCATATGAAAAACCAAGTGAAAGAACAGTGTGTCCCAGCCGGTCAAGAGGACCGGCTGCCGGCTACCCGACTGGGACCAAAGGTTTATGAGAAAAATAAAGGAAAAGGGCAGCAGTGTCTCAGCCGGTTTGCAGACCGGCTGCTGGTCGGCCGGCTGAGACCTAACTCATGCATAAACTTCACGTAACAACAATAATATACAACCACTGCCCCAGCCGGTCAGCTGACCGGCTGCCGGTCGGCCGGCTGGGGTCAACATCACACAAAAATGCCAATTTCACTAAGGATCAACATTTAACAACAATCATCTATAATCATAATTCATCAATTCTCATATGAATTCTCAACAAACAACAAGTATCATCATCAACACAATTTCTAAGCTTACCAATCATATTCTAAATACGATTCCTAACATAGAAAAACACGTAAAAAACGTAAATGATATCGAGTAACCCTTCACTGTTACCTTTTTGCGTCTTTACACTGCGTCAATGTCCTCTTCAATCAAGAAGTAGTCTTTGTCGGGATCTTGGAGGTCACCACCTACAAATACATAATAAAAGATGAATATAATTCACCTTTGAGAAAGACGGATACATTGAAAAGCAAGAAAGACGGTAATTTTATTACCAATACGGATAGAGGAAGATGAGAGGGAAAGAATAAGACGAACTTACGTGAATTTGAGCGAGAATTGAAAGAGTTATGACGATTCTAAGACGGATCAAAAATGGAAGCTAGGTTTTGGGGTTTTCTTAGTGAGGAAGAAAGAAATGTTGAGTTGTGAGGAAGTTAGGGTTAGGGTGAGTATAAGAGGGAGTGAGTGGAAAAAGTCAAGGAAAAGTTAATGACGTCTTAAGACGTGATTCACTTGAAATCTCGCGTAAAATCCAAATACGAACTCGGAAATTCTAAATTCGACACGGGAAATTTAATTCTAAACTAAAACTAAATTTCGCTGAAAAGTATCCGTAAAATATTTTTACTATAAAAATAGGGTACATTTGCGGGTGTTACAGGATCGATCCCTACTTCCCTAATTACATTAATTTGTTATTAGCCTAGTCTAGGTAATTTATCTTTGTATCGGGCTCGCGACAAGCACGATCAGATACATGTGATTTTTGAAGTGGTTCAGTTTCACAAGTCGAAACCTATGTCCACTATTCTCGATTAATAATCTGTAGTACCTTTCTCCGGATTACAAAAATTATCAACCCACTCGTATAATCAACTATGATTATAACTCAAGGTGAGTATCGCTAAATACTCTATACTATCTTACGTTAATAAGAAAGTAAAATATAATTAACACAGATTCTCGTTAAAGAATAAGTAAGATTATGTGATGTACTATTATCCAATAACGTATTTCACGTGAGCGTTTGACAAAGAAGATGCACGACTTTTTCGTAAAAACAAACACTAAAAATAATAAATATTTTGCTCAAAGTTTACTTTAAAATCAATTTATAAAATTCTCTCAATTGTATCAAAGTCGTTGTTGAATGATTGACATGGAAGGAGTATTTATAATAGAAGCATAGGAGATATAAAATCTAAAACCCTAGCTTTCTCTTTAAGAAAGATATTTATCTTTAATATCTCAAAATATTATTGGCTTTATCTTTTAGAAATATATTTATCTTTAATATCTCAAATTATTGTTGTAAAGATATATTAGAATTCTAGGTTAAGGTAAACAAGGAAACAACCTATAGTGGGCGAAATCCTTACTACCACAAAACCCTAGGAGCACGCAAGCCTAGGAGGCACAATCCTTGGTTTACACGAAACCCTAAGTGGCACAATCCTTGGTTTACACGAACCCTAGGTGGCACAACCACTAGGTGGGCTTATTAGGTTAACGGCAAATTGAGATAGAATATATTAGAAACCCTAGGTAGCATGACAACTCATAAGTTGTATTACTAGCCAATAGAATCTCATAAATACATCCTTTATTAAAACTTTTGATAAATATAAAATTACGCTTTCTCTTTTTGAAAACAATTAAAAGATTTATTTCCAAAATCATGCATCAACTTTTATCATCCAAAGTTATAGGTTAAAGCTAACACTTTGAACTTTAGTATGTAAAGTTATAAGTGAGTCATAACTTTACAAACTTAAAATCACTCTAATGGAATAGTTACCGAATGACGACCTATACTATCTAATCTTCACAAAGATCTTCAATATACGTTTCATCTCTTCATCTTGATCACAAAGACCCTCCATATTGATTCTTGTGTTATTTGAAGTAGATCTTGCTTAAATTGTTTCTTCAATGTTATAACCAAGGTAGCTATAACTTTGTATATAAACTTCCAAAGTTATACTTGAAGTTCTTATAACTTTGTCTCACAGAACTTGTCAAAGTTTTCTCTGAAGCTCCTATAACTTTGATCTTCTTTCTTATAATTGTTGTTAGCTATGATAAGACTAAGGCACACAATTACATGCATATGATATATCAATTAAAGAACATTATCAAGCAAACACATGTCATTATCAAAACTATAAAATAGGTCCAACAAGCTTGTTATGCGTGTTTGAAGACTAGTGTATTATTTTCCTTTCTAATGTTTTTACCATAGAGTTTTTCTAGTAAGGTTTTTAACGAGGCATGTGTTTTAGGAATGGACATCCAAGGGGGAGTATTGTGAAAAACTTATTGTGGATGCCCATAAGGCTCACTATCATTGATGTTCATAAATATAGGATTATTCTAGATTCGTCCTTTTGCATTCCTATGGCATAACTGTAGTTTGTACTCGTGTATATATATCCCTTTGTGTTAATAAGAAATAGACATCTCTCTATCATATCCCACTTACTTCTTTATATTTTATAACATCCCTCAACTTTTGGACTTTTTTTACGTGGTGCCCTACATTTTTTAAAACATACATAGTATGAGTATCCCCTAACTTTTGTCATTCATACTAAGCGTGACCCTTAATACAAATTTATGTCAATTACTATGTGATTTTAGCGTTAAGTGATGAATAGGATGTTTAGTTATAGATACTCGTGTTTGCACCTCCCAAAATCCACCCGATGATATGAATCACACAACATGTTTAGCATATGTCGCTATTTTATGACAATTCGTAAGTCCGCTAATAAAAGGTAACTCGAACATCTACATGTCAATGCGGTCGTTTGGACAGTAATTAGAGTCAATTCCGAGTCCGGAGGCAAAACCGTAATTAAACAAACATGATTAAGACAAACAAACATACATTATCATACATATATAAGTTTCATGCCAACTCTAGTGATAACATCTCATATTAGCGTCCTAAGCATGTGAAAATCAGTAAAACATATTCATCATATTATCAAAACTAAAGAAGACTCACCTTGGCAACTATATCGCTACTAACGGCTTGCATCTCACCGCTAATAACCATATAATCAAAGAGGTTGGGGACATGATTCACAAGACAAGACAAGGCATTTAAACATTCGTTTCACATTCAACCAATCATTATCATTATGCAAACACACTCTCACGGCAACTGAAAAGCACTAGCATATGTACTTTGCAAGACAGCTCAACGTAAGTCCACAGGATAAGACATTTCTCTAAACCGTATACGATAAGACATTTCGCATACTCATGATCAAGACAAACAAGTCTACGGGATAAGACGTTTTCGTGAACCGTATGCGATATGACATTTCGTATACTGATGACTCTAATCCTCTCGGTAAGACTACGATAATAATACGGTCATAGTCTAAACTTGGTCAGACTCTCGGGATAAGACGTTTCCCGATTCGACATGTGGTAAGACGTGCCACATCCAAGACTCGATCGACAGAACGGAAGTCGAGTACCCCAAATCCGGCAGAGCGGCAACGGAAGAGGCGGATTGAGTAAGGTTATACCAAATCCGGCAGAACGGCAATAGAAAGGTTGTCATATAAACGTCAAGCAAGTAAGCTACATGCAAAGACCCCACTTCGCAAGGATACAACATTTGACGGCCGGGTCGATCAACGCATTGCGTTCGCCTCTCAACAACGTCGACATATCCCCACTAACAACAATTGAATGTACTTCTATCGCTCCGACATAATGTCTATCGTATATAAGGGTACAAACGGGAAATGAGAGCTTAATAACATCCAACAAACAAGATTCAACGATTACTCAAGGCATAATTGACTTAAATGAGCTAAACATCCAAAACCGTCACTAGGCATGCAGATAAATCATGTGAGACACAACATCATCCTTATATAAATATAAAAGGTCATTCCATAAGATTATAATATAAACTAACCTTAAAAACCGTCTCATATGAAGTCATGTAAAAAGGAAGAACAAAGAATCAACAAGGGGTCCCCATCCGGTCAGGCAACCGGCGGCCGGTCGACTGGGTGGGCGACAAAGGCTAACAAATCCAAACTAAACAATGTACATGGATCTCCAAGCCGTTCAGTCGGATGGGACTCTCGTCCATTTACAAAATGTTAAAGCCAAGAAAATGGGGTGCCCAGCCGGTTGGCCTACCAGCGGCCAGTCGGCCGAGTGGGACACAAGTTAACTTCAAAATTTCAACAAAGATTACATGGTGCTCCCAGCCGGTCGGCTGACTAGCGGCCGCTCAGCCGGCTGGGACTTCCCCTTCATCCAAAATCCACCTCTACAAAACAGAAGGGTACAGGGACTCCCGGCCGGTCGGCTTGCTGTGAGTCACTGTATTCCGAATCTCATCTTAAATCGTCATTCAATCATACTAAACTCAAAACCATTTATAATTATCAACATAATTCATCATTAATCAACATTCCACATATCATAAGGGCATCAACACAACAAACATACATGAATTAGACCGTCATTAGTATCCTTAAGGCATTTTCATACAATTAGGAGGAGGGTTAGCATAACAAACACCATTTTTCACCATAAGAAGATATATGAGCATAATTCAATATTTTCAACTTGTGAGAACATCAATACATGTTAATTGCTCATAAAGAACCCGTCTTTCTCATGAATACTGCAATGTAAACTACTAAGGCTTGTGAGTTTACGGGATGCTTGATTAAATTTACTAAAACTGAAAGCAAAACAGACAGAAATGGAGGCTGTTTTAGAGAGAGTGACTTGTGTTAGCTGAAACTCAAAGATATGACTTAGAGAACTTAGCCTACAGCATGGCACAAGAGAAAGGACTAAAAGACTGGGTTCGAGACAAGTTTATAGTATTACATCATTGCACAAACACCCTAGACTTAGACTCAACAACAAGCAAGCTATTCACAACAAGGCACAGACTTAACTTGACTCACAAAGCAAGACACTGATCAGACACCTTGAAGATGTATCAGGCTTGGCTCAAACTACAGCACTTAGCACAAGTTTGAAAGATTTGAGAGATTTCTCAAGGTTAGTTCATTCATTCAAAGTCTCCTTAAAACAATACATAAGACCCTCCTTATATAGGGAGACTGATATAATGTGAACCTTTGGATGTAAAATCCATCTAAGGGTCATCTTTGGACTTGAACTACTACAATAGATAACTAATTAAGGGCCTCACAAGAGGATGAGTTTAACAACTAACTAGTACAGACACAAAGACACAAAACAGACTGAAGCAAAAAAAGTAATAAAGCAGTTTTTGGAGTTTTCCTGAAATGGAAACTATTGTTCTTGTTGTCTTGCTGCCTTGCTCTGGGTGTGTTTCTGCTCCTTGGGACTCTTCAACTCTTATTTAAACTTAGATAAACCAGCCTTGGATGAGGACAAGTTGACTTAGGCAAAAAGAACCCACAGCTGGACTTGTACTTCCCTTGCCATGAGGTTCATTGGACTATGGTTTGGACTGCTTGTAACTTGAGATTTTTTTAGACTTCTAAGGGGACTCTCCTGGGCAAACTTGTTGATTAATGAGTTGGCTTGATGGTAGGACATGGTGGGGGTGGCTGGGATGCCTTGGTGTACCTCCTTGGTGCTTGGTTTGCTAACTGGTCTACTGAGCTCTGACAGACATTGTTCCTGGCTTGTGTGTGGAATGTGGACTGATTTGGACCTTGGCATGACTTGGTGAACCCTGGGATGTCTTCCTTATTGTCTTGGCTTGGGTTGGCTTGAATTTGGCTTGACATGGCTTGATGTTTGGACCTTGTGGTATGAGCTTCAATCTGAGGGGGTCTTGTGGTCAGGCTTGTCTGGCTTGTGGCTTGATCATCAAGGCCCCTTGGGTGAGCTCGTCATGCAGCCTCCCCGGGTTGAAAAGGGCTTGACCTCAAGCCTGTGTCTTCCTCTCCCTCAGAGTCTTCATAGAAGGGACTAAGGTCTCCAACATTAAATGTCCCATGAACTGCATACTCTTATGGCAGATCAATTCTGTAGGCATTGGGACCTATCTTCTCTATGACTTGAAAATGACCATCTGCTCTTGGCTCTAGCTTGTTCTTTCTTTTGGAGGGGAACCTCTATTTCCTTAGATTGATCCATACTAAGTCTCCTGGTGCAAAGTCTTTCTTGATCTTAGGAACCTTGGCATTTTTCTTGTATAGATCATTGGTCTTCTCAATTTGTTTTCTAAATGACTCATGGAGTTTTAGCATTTGTTCCACCCTCTTCTTGGCATCATAATGGATCTCTGACCTGCACACATTCGACAAGTTCAAAGGCATTAAGGGGTTTGTACCATAGACCACTTCAAAGGGGGAGTGGCCTGTGGCTGATGATGGAGCTCTATTAAAGGAGAACTCTGCTTGAGCCAGGTTTAAATCCCAATCCTTGAGAGATTTGCTGACTATACACCTCAAGATCCTTCCCAAGGTCTTGTTGGTCACCTCAGTTTGTCCATCTGTTTGAGGATGATGGGAGGTGCTGAACAACAACCTGGTATTAAGCAGCTTCCACAATGTTCTCCAGAAATGGCTCATAAACTTTGTGTCCCTGTCAGATACAATAGTTCTTGGAACACCATGCAATCTCACCACCTCATCAAGATATAGCTCTGCCACACTTACAACATCCTCAGTCTTCTTACAGGCATAGAAATGTGCCATCTTACTGAACCTATCCACAACCACCATAATGGAATCCTTGCCTCTTGCTGTTCTAGGCAATGCCACTATGAAATCCATACTCACATCTTCCCAAGGCCTACAGGGGACTGGTAGGGGAGTGTAAGATCCTGCCTGAAATGAACTCTTGGCCTTTTGACAGACTCCACACCTCCTGAGCACTATTTGGACCTCTCCCATCATCTTAGGCCAGTCGAACTGATCTTGCAGTATATCCACAGTCTTCTGAACCCCAAAGTGTCCTCCAAGGCCACATCCATGCACTTCCTTGATCAATAGACTCCTATAAGAACCTTTGGGAACACACAGCTTGTTTCCTTTAAATAGGAATCCATTTTGTAGAGTGTAGGGTGAATCAATAGTCCTGGTTCCCTCTTTCTGTGCTAACCAATCTTCTGCAAAGTCTGGATCCTCCTGATACATGTCTTTCATGAACTCAAATCCAAGAACCCTTTGTTCCATGGTTGATAGCAGGGTGTACCTTCTAGACAATGCATCAGCTACAACATTTTGTTTCCCTTCTTTGTATTTGCTAGAAAAGGTAAATGACTGGAGGAACTCCACCCATTTAGCATGTCTGTGACTGAGCTTATGCTGGCCTCCTATGTACTTCAATGCTTCATGATCAGAGTGTAGGACAAAAGGCTTGGGCTTCAGGTAATGACTCCAATGCCTTAGAGCCCTGACAAGAGCATAAAACTCCTTATCATAAGTAGAATAGTTCAGCTTGGCACCATTTAACTTTTCACTGAAATAGGCTACAAGCTTCTTCTCCTGGATGAGGACAGCTCCAATTCCCACTCCACTTGCATCACATTCAACATCAAATAGGCAATCAAAGTCTGGCAACCTGAGGATAGGTGCACTGCACAAGCGTTTCTTCATGTATTTGAAAGCCTGCAAGGCATTCTCAGTCCAAGTGAACACTTCTTTATTCATATATTCAGTGAGGGGTGCTGCAATGGTGCTGAAATTCTTAATGAACCTCATGTAGAAAGATGCTAAGCCATGAAACCCTCTTACTTCAGTGATGCTCCTAGGGACAGGCCAAGACTGAACAACAATGATCTTGTCCTGATCCACTGAAATGCCTCTACCAGACACTACATATCCTAGAAACTTAACTTCCTCAGTCATAAAGGTGCACTTCTCAAGCTTCCCAAAGAGTTTACTCTTCTTAAGTATCTCAAACACAGCCTCAAAATGCCTCAAATGATCAGCCTTGCTCTTGCTGTAGATGAGAATATCATCAAAGTATACTACCACAAATCTTCCTAGGCAATGCCTAAGCATCTCTTTCATCAATCTCATGAAGGTACTTGGGGCATTTGACAGACTAAAGGGCATGACAAGCCACTCATAGAGGCCATGCTTTGTTTTGAACGCTGTCTTCCACTCATCTCCTTCCCTGAGCCTCACTTGATGGTAACCTTGCCTCAAATCAATCTTAGAAAAGAACCTTGATCCACTCAGCTTATCCAACATGTCATCAAGCCTAGGTATAGGGAACCTGTACTTGACTGTGATGTTATTGATAGCCCTGCTATCTATGCACATCCTCCAAGTTCCATCCTTCTTAAGAACCAATAATGCAGGCACATCACATGGACTTAAGGACTCCCTTACAAACCATTTACTCATCAACTCTTCAACCTGTTTCTGCAGCTCTTGTGTAGCCTTAGGATCACACCTATATGCTGGTCTATTAGGTAGTACAGACCCTGGCACAAGGTCTATCTGATGTTCAATTCCTCTCACAGGGGGTAAGCCATCAGGAAGTTCCTCTGGGAACACTTCCTTGAATTGATCAATGAGGGGCTTAACTTCTGCAGGAACTATTTTAGACTCCCCTTCCTGAACCTCCTTTGACAGCAGCATCAACACAGGTTGTTCCCCACTAAACTCTTTGACCATTGCTGATTCAGATAGGAACAAGACTCCACTAAAGTCTTCAGTCATACTGGGACTCCCATAACTCTTCTGATTAGGTGGCAAAGGGGCTAAGGTTACCTTCCTGCTCCCATGTTTGAAGGAATAGGTGTTGCTCCTTCCTTGGTGTATGGAGCTCTTATCAAACTCCCATGGCCTTCCTAAAAATAAGTGACAGACATCCATTGGAACCACATCACACAGTACTTCATATTTGTATACATTTCCAATGGAGAATGGAACCATACATTGCTTGTCCACCTTAACCTCTACTCCCTTACTCTGCCATCTCAACTTATAGGGATTAGGGTGTTCCTGAGTACTTAACTTCAGCTTGTCAACCATAGTGACAGAGGCCACATTGGTACAGCTACCTCCATCTATGATAAGGTTACAAACCCTCCCTTGTATGGTACATCTACTCCTGAAAATGAGGGATCTTTGATCCTCCTCCAAAGGTATCTGTTGTGAATGCATTACTCTCCATAGAACCAGATTGTGGCCTGTATCAGGGAGTGCCACCATTGCCTCCTGACTAGGCTCTTCCTCCTCACTCACCACTTCTTCAACCTCAGGCTCATCCTTCTCATACTCAACTAGACCTTCTTTTTCCCAAGTCTCAACCTCCATTATAGTTAAAGTCTTCTTAGAAGGGCAATCCTTCCTGAAATGTCCATAACCCTGACATTGGAAGCACCTAATTCTGTTCTCAGTCAATGAAGTGCTTGGTTTCTGACCCATGATGCCCTTTCCCTTGTCTAAGGTAGGTGGGGGTGCTGTCCTGGGGGTATCAATGGTCCTCACCCCACTGTAAGGTCTGGTTTGAAAAGGCCTAACAGGTTTTAGTGTGACAGGCTTAGTTTTTCCTATCTTTTCAATTCTCAGAGATAAGTTAACATCATCAAATGACCACAGAGGTTGCATCATAACCTTGTTAGCAATGCTCTTATCTAGACCCTCTAAGTACCTAGCAATCCTTTGCTCAGGTTTCTCATTTGTATCACACTGCAAGGTAAGCTGTTCAAACTCTCTCAAATAGGATTCAACAGATTTATCTCCTTGTTTCAACTTAGACAACTTAATGAACAGATCCTGGGTGTAATCCTTAGCAACAAACTTATCTAACAGTTTCGTTTTCAGTTTAGTCCAAGACTTGATGGGTTCTTTCCCTTCCCTAGCCCTAAACCCTTTCATGGTTTCATACCAAAGAGAAGCTTTCCCTTTCAGTTTAAGGGTGGCTACTTTAAAAGACTTAGAATCATTATATCCTTTATACTCAAAGATTCTTTCTACTTCTCTTAACCATTCTAACAAATCATCATGATTAAGACTACCAGAAAACTCAGGGATGTCTACCTTAAGATATTTGTCTATGTGCATGTGGATGGAAGCCCTGCTCCTTGATGAGTCATCTGAATCTGGATACTCTTCATCATCAGGTGGCCTTCCTCTGCCTCCTCCTTGGCCTCTTCCACGTCCTCTGCCTCTTCCTCCTATGGCAACATTGCCATCAAGAGTCTCATTCATAGCCCTTGTGAGTTGTGTGACAGTTCTGGCTATGCCGTCCACCATAGTCTCTAAGTTGGTGATTCTCTCTTCACTCATTGGGTTGTTTTTTTTTTTTGTGTTTTTAAATGTAGTTAGGGAAAATGAATTCACTAAGACTCTCAACCAAAGCTCTGATAACCAATTTGCAATGTCAACTACTAACGCTTGTGAATTTAGGGGATGCTTGATTAAATTTACTAAAACTGAAAGCAAAACAGACAGAAATGGAGGCTGTTTTAGAGAGAGTGACTTGTGTTAACTAAAACTCAAAGATATGACTTAGAGAACTTCCCCTACAGCATGGCAGAAGAGAAAGGACTAAAAGACAGGGTTTGAGACAAGTTTAGAGTATTACAGCATTGCACAAACACCCTAGACTTAGACTCAACAGCAAGCAAGCTAGTCACAGCAAGGCACAGACTTAACTTGACTCACAAAGCAAGACACTGATCAGACACCTTGAAGATGTATCAGGCTTGGCTCAAACTACAGCACTTAGCACAAGTTTGAAAGATTTGAGAGATTTCTCAAGGTTAGTTCATTCATTCAAAGTCTCCTTAAAACAATACATAAGACCCTCCTTATATAGGGAGGCTGATACAATGTGAACCTTTGGATGTAAAGTCCATCTAAGGGTCAGCTTTGGACTTGAACTACTACAACAGATAAATAATTAAGGGCCTCACAAGAGGACGAGTTTAACAACTAACTAGTACAGACACAAAGACACAAAACAGACTGAAGCAAAAAAAGCAATAAAGCAGTTTTTGGAGTTTTCCTGAAATGGAAACTGTTGTTCTTGTTGTCTTGCTGCCTTGCTCTGGGTGTGTTGCTGCTCCATGGGACTCTTCAACTCTTATTTGAACTTAGATAAACCTGCCTTGGATGAGGACAAGTTGACTTAGGCAAAAAGAACCCACAGCTGAACTTGTACTTCCCTTGCCATGAGGTTCATTGGACTCTGGTTTGGACTGCTTGTAACTTGAGGTTTTGCTAGACTTCTAAGGGGACTCTCCTAGTCAAAATTGTTGATTAATGAGTTGGCTTGATGGTAAGCCATGGTGGGAGTGGCTGGGATGCTCTGGTGTACCTCCTTGGTGCTTGGTTTGCTAACTGGTCTACTGAGCTCTAACAGACATTGTTCCTGGCTTGTGTGTGGAATGTGGACTGATTTGGACCTTGGCATGACTTGGTGAACCCTGGGATGTCTTCCTTATTGTCTTGGCTTGGGTTTGCTTGAATTTGGCTTGACATGGCTTGATGTTTGGACCTTGTGGTTCGAGCTTCAATCTGAGGGGGTCTTGTGGTTAGGCTTGTCTGGCTTGTGGCTTGATCATCAAGGCCCCTTGGGTGAGCTCCTGCTGCAAATACTACCCTAAAACACGTAGAAAAATACATAAAATGTGATATCGAGTAACCCATCAACATTTCGTTGATTGTCATTCAAAATCTTCAATTCTCAAGCTAACCATCAACCCACACGAATTCCTTGACGCAAAACCTTCAAAATCCACCTTTTACCGACAATTAAAATGATAAGAAACCCAAACCGAGAAAATCGGCCTTAAAAAGAAAGTTAAAAGTTTCAATATTTTATTAGCTAGAAAGAAGGAGGATGGTGAGAGGATTCCGAAACATTAAACGAAATTGAATTTTGTTAAAAAATAGAGAAATTATGTCTGTCTTAAGATTAGATCTAGAAAAATGGGTTTTATAAAAAGTTGGAGGAAAGGGATATTTTATGACATGAAAATGAAGAGGAGAATGAGAGGGAAAAATTGATGTAAAAATCGCCGAGTTTCGTTGAGCGACGAATAAATGGCATCCGTCTTAAGTTTATGAAGTTATGAAACTTTAATGGAGGTTTTTGGCTAAATGGAAGGGATGAAGCTTGCTGAAAAATGAGGGGGAATGAGAAGTTTTATAGTGGGTTTGTTTTGAGAATGTGGGTAATAATATGCCCAATATTCAAGGTGGGTACTACCCACTCGGATTTTCGAGTGGAGTTCGATTATGGACTCATAACGAACTGAAATGCGACGGTTTCTACCCAACTAAACTCAATTCAATTTAACATTAATTTAAAAGTTCGAAATCGTAAATTATCGATTTAAAATATTTTAACCAATAAAAGTAAAAGAATAATTATAAAATTTATGACTTTAGTAAATTACCCATTATTATAAAATTAGGGGTACTACATTATCGGTTTCGATTAGATTTAGTCGAGCCGATCAAATTGAGAAGCTTGAATATTCTAAAAGTAACTAAAGCGAGAAAGAAAATAAACAAGCAATAGGAATAAAGATAACTTGACTAACTAATAGAGTTATGGGGAATTAGGGAATCGGGTCCCATCGCTAACTCCTAGGACGAGAAAGACTATCCAACCCATAAAAGGTAACAAGAAAGAGAGTGAAACGTTCTTTCGACTCGAACTAACCCAACCAACCCTTAACTTAATTTCCTAACTCAAGAAGGTCATCTAAAGAAAGCTGTCGACCTCAAAATTCTTACTCGGGTAAATTTATAATTACCCGCGTTGAATTGTCACCCTAACCGAATAATTCAACGAACCCTTGGAAGATTAATTAAAGTCTCTAAAATGGTAAAAATGGAAGCTTAATCGTCCAATGGCAGAGCTAACTCAAGAACCTTAATCCTTTTCCCCCTAACAAAAGATTACTCACTAATCATCATGAAAACTAAAATAAATAAATTACCCACTAATAACAATGTAATAATAAACACGATTAAAGCAAGAAAGATTAAAACTTGATCTAATTAACCATTAAAATTAATAAAAGATGAGAACATGATAATAAATAACATAAATAAAGATGAGAAAAGAGAAATTCATACCAACCATGCACTGTTTTCTCAACCCTACGAGGGGTGCAAGAGTAAATCTAGAAGTTGCTTACATAAAGATTCAATCTTGGAGCCAATTAACTAGCTAAGTTAATCTAATGGAGAGAAAATAAGAGAGGAACCCACAAAATTTCCGAGTCTAAACTAATCTAACCTACAATGGGAATCCCCTAACTAATTTGGGGTATTACATACTCCCTCCTAGTCACTCATTTCTTCCCCTTTCCCTTTTACACAAAAATTAAGGAAATGAATTTGGACCACACAAAACACACAACCCCTCATACAAATGAATTTAGACCACACAAAGCCACTACCCCACATCCAAAAAGGGAAAGAGAGAAGAAAACCCGACTTACCCAATAAGGAAAGAGGGAAGAAATGACCGACTAGGAGGGAGTATTTAGAAGGGGCGAGTCATTAAGGGTAGGATTGTAAATAGAAGTCTTAAAATAAGAAGGGACAAAGCTGGCGTATCATATAAAACAAATACTAAAACAAATACTAATTGACTTTGATTGATCTTCAAAAAGTCACGAGTTGATTGGGAAGGCATTTCCTCAAGATTTCACCTGTTGGCAACATGATTTCGCCTGGTTGGGTGATATTTCACCCGACGGTTACTCCATTTTGCCTAATACCTCACTGCTTTCACCCGGTCATGCCCTTAGGCAAATTATTTTGATTCTCGCTTGAATTCGTGGAACTCGAGTGGAGGAAGAGCACACGGTGGTATGTGGTGATGTGGTCGGAGTCTTTGGAGTAAGATGTCACGGGCCGACTTCTCTTGACACCCTCAAGCAAGCCGCGCCCTGTGCGCCACCTGTCAACAGTCCTGTCGTTGGCGGGTCAGGCTTCCCAATTTGGCTCAACCTCGAGCCACTCGTTGGTATGCACCCTCGATCTAAGGATCGATGCCCAATATGCATACCGTTTGGTTATCCATCACACTCACTTTAAATGACTAAGTGTTTTAGGATTGGGGTTGGAAAGAAGAGAACTCTCAAGACTTCCTCACTAAAGCTTGAAAGAAATCTTTAACACTTCCACACTATTCTAGAATATTCTAGACACCTCTAGAATACTCTATACGGTTCTAGAATATTCCGGACACCTCTTGAATATACTAGAATACTCTTATGTGTTCTAGAACCTTCTAGTAGTCTCTAGACAATTCCGGAACCCGTATAAAAGTCCTTGTATCTTTTAGAAATTGCCACTAAATTAGCCCATCAAAAGACTTTACTCGAACAAATAATCCTTTATGGCATAGTGAGTCGCCATCCCGTGACAAAGAGGAGGCGCAAGTTGGTGTTACTCCGCATCTGGGTTGCTTGATGGGTCATGGACTCATGGTGCTGCTGCTGCTTCTCAGATGGTCTTGCCGAGGTTGAGGGAATCGATTATGGTGAAGATGGCGGTGGTTTGGTGTGATGGACGAGGCAGACGAAGGTGGTGTAAGTAGGCGCGGATTTGCAGAAGACGACGTAGATGAGCACTGTGGTGGTTGTTAATGGTGAAACGGAGTCGGGTTTTGAATTGAGACAAACTTGGTGATACGGAATTGAGGCTTAAGCATTGGTGATTGATTTTTGGGTTCAGAATTGGAGTGTGAGACGGATCACGACAGTAGAGCAGGGGCTGATGATGCGTGGAGAAGTGGGTGTTGGGTTGAGCAGCCTGGGACTCCGACGAGGCAAAAGGAGGAGCAGGGTAATCGAGTAGGTAGTGCTGGGTAGCCGGCGCTTGAATTGGGTTGTTGCGTCAGATTTGTAAGGACACAAGATGACGGTGGTTAATGGTGATGATTTGGAGTGATGGGAGTGATAGTATGAGGGTACAAATCTATTTTTAATGGAATACTAGCTTAATACCCGTGCAAAGATAACTTTTAAATAGATTAAATGGATAATTTGACATACCCACATTGTGTTTTGGTATGTCTTAAAGTTGCCTTATTTCTACTACTCATTCATTTTTTCTTTTACATCTTTTAGTGTAAAACGTTAAACGTATTTATCAATATGTATATGGTTTCTTTTTCTTTTATTGAAGATTTTGATGTTAACGTATACAAAGTATCATTGGCCTAAAAGACTAACCAATTGATCTCTCTTAAGATGGATAGACTCGTCTTAAGGATAAAACAGGTCAAATACTACCCCATTTGGCTAGATAAGACAATTATTTTGCTAGTCCTATGAATTTGTTTTTGTTTTACGCATACTATATACCCGTCATAAATGGTAATTTGTGAAAAACAAAAGGGAAGAAAATATAACGAAGGGAGCACATGTCTATGACAAACATCATTCCAATGATGAGATTCTATTCAACTTGTTATACATCAATTAATTTACATGTCGCTTAACCTATGTCGATTTCAAAATGTCATCTTGATTTTGTATCTCGATACAAAGCATCTCGATTTCAAAATGTCATCTTGATTTGTTTACCTTTTATTATAATACACTTTACTACCTTTTATTATAATACACCTTACAAACAATAGAAAAGTAAATAAATAAATAGAAAAGGTAAGGAGGGAGTATTTATAATCGACCAAGCAAATCAACAAAAGTGAGATTGTGAATTCAAAGTTATAATTAATAAAACAGTAAGTCTTATCAATTATCCGTCTTAAACCTTAAGACCGGCTTAATAATACCACATGTTGTCAATCAGGAAAAAATATTAGCATTTCCTAGACAACTTGTCATGCAATATGATATATATTTAACTCGACTTAAACTTAAGACGGATAGTGTCATTTGTGTTAATAAAGACCAACTTAAGCATAAGAAAATTTAATATAGTACTCTGTATCTCACAGTATAATCTACCTATGAACGAACAGTCAAGTATGTAAGACCCGGATACAACTAAACATAATTTACACCATGATAGCATAAATAAGCCATCAAATAAACACTTTGAGAGCTAACATGTTAGTGTAAGTTTTTTAATTTAAATTTAACATGTTCTAGTCTCATAATAAACTTATTTTATTTTATAGGAAATATCATAAAATTAGTTAAGAGAGATTATTAGCCTTCAAATTCCATTTCCGAATTCTCTAAAATATAAGCAAGCAAATAACTAATCGTGCTTACACAATTATTTTTGTACACTTATAATTCAACCCGACGATTTTTATAGCATATAAAAAAATGACAAAAACTTTCAAAATCTGATTATACGAATAACATAATTCAATATATAATCACTTAATTTGGTACAGTATAATCAAAATTTTGTAAAAGGGGTTGAAAAAACAATTAACCATAAAAAATAATAATTAATTATACAAATACCAAATACAATCTTGCAAAACCATACGGAGTACATCTTAACATACTACTCCGTAAGATAAAACAATTTTATTCACTAATAATTAAAAAAAATCATATTAATTGATATGAGAAATATCAAAATTCTAAACGTTCAATCATAGAAATCATGACATAAGAAAAATAAACAAAATGATGGAAAATATTTTCTATAGAGTGAGATGAATGATCTCATATGTAAATTTGAAGCACGCATAATAGATTTTAAATAGCAAGATTTCTTATTCTTAAAAAAAATGTTGGTATCTTTTAAAAATGTATGGGAATGTTGAGGAAGATCTTTTGGATTGACTGTATCTTTTATTTCTTATTCAATTATTTTTATGTCTTATTGTATGTTGTGTAAAAAATTGCTAATGGGTACTGAAAAAATATTTCATTCCTTTTTTATGACAATGCATTAGCATTTTCCAATAGGTGGGTTGAGCGGGAAAATAGTAGTAGATGGAGAGCCCTATGACTGACACGTGTCATAGTGGTTCTTCTTTTATAGTTATTATATAGATATATAGACGAGGGACAAATGATTAGTTGGTGATTGTAATGGAAATTGATAGTAAGGTAGTGTTTATGATGATTAAGAAGAAGAAGGGGTGTTTGGGGTGGTTTTATTGGAGTATACGTCTCAACAATAGTGCGATCACTTAATTAAACAATAATAATAAGAATACATGAGAGATGATAAATATTATAGTCAACTGGTCCACATTTATCGGTAGCGATTGGTTGGATAAAGTTTGACGTTACTGTTGTTTGACGGGGGTGAGCAGTTGATCCTTTGAGGTTACACTGAAAGGACGATTCCTTAATCAATAAAGTTAATTAATTGTATATCTATACAGATTAATTAATTCCCTAAATTGAACAAGCTTAAATTATAAGTGAGAATTATATCTTATTGTAATACGATTAAATAACGTATGCCTACTTTTTCGATCGTCCGTATAAGCGTGTTGTAGTAATACGTGGTTTGAATTTATTACTTAAATTCAACTTAACTAATTACTTGTAACGTGTATGAAAATAATAAAAGACGTAAACGAACAAAAGAGCACAACACATAAGGGATTTTTGAAGTGGTTAAGTTTCACAACACGAAACCTACGTCCACTATTTCTCTATTAATAATTTTATTACCTACTACGGATTACAAAATTATCAACCCACTTGTACAAATAACTCTAGTTGTAATTCAAAGTTGAGTAACATTAAATACTCGATTCAAAGTTGAGTATCGTTAAATACTCGATTCAAACTTACGTTAATAAGAAAGTGTTTTTTTATTGTTCTTGATTTTCACACAATTAAACGTATAAGAAATAATTCTAGCACTATTAACCAATAACGATTTTCTTAATAATAACTCACGAGTATGGTTCGGCTTTTCGAAATAAAGAATTTTGCAAAATAAAGATTTTACTTAAACCAATTATTACGTTTGAAGAATATATATTCTAATATAAAGAAACTTAATTTAAATGCATGGGAAGTATGCGTATTTATAGTAAAAACCAAACTTGGTTTTTGAGATAATTAGTTTAAAGTTACAAACCCTAGTAAACCATGTGCCTTCCTTGTGTAACAAGAAAGATATTGGATTCGCCTCTTACTTAAACCTTAATCGACGCTAAGGCTAATCATGGGTAGCACGACCCATAAGCCTTAACCACGTGAGCCACAGCCCACCACGGTTTAAATTAGATAAATTAGGGTTTAGGTTTGAACATGTATGAAAACCCTAGATAGCATGACAGCTCATAAATTATTTTATTAATAAATAGAGAAATCATAATAATATCTAAACTAAATAAGTTTAAACCTTAATGTGCTATAAATACTTTTTGATGAACTATAATCTGAATTCAAAAACCGTTTTCAAAACTTAAAACAGTCGCACTATATTTCACAGCTCCAAAGTTATAGTATAACTGTTAGAAATATCGGTATATTTCGTCATTAAATTACGGATTATATCGAAACTATAGTATATGAATTACGAGTCATAAATGAATTGCATAATATAAAATTATAGGAATTTAGAATTAACCTTTGGTCCTAGCAAATTTGGCCTATGAACAATCTCGAAATCGATATTCTCCTAATTGTTGCACCCAAGATGCTCCGAGATATGCCTTGCTTGTGCTAGAATTTTAGAGAAAAGTTACTGCTAATTTTTCTTTTGTGATGATGAATGATAGAGAGAATTAGAGAGAAAAATCAGAATTTTTCTTTTTCTCTTCTCCTCTGTCCGGCCGTTCCACTAGGGTAGCAGAAGGAGGAGTCTCTCCTCTTTTTACTACTCTTGTTATTAGGGTTTTGACCTAGTTACCATAAGAGAATAATAGGAGATCTTTTTCCCTTATTTTTATCTCCCATTAACCGAAAAATTAAGAGAAGAAAAGACTGTTTTTTTCTTTCCTTTTTCGGTTATATTAGCATGTAATATAATATATACGTCAACTATAAATATCCGTATATTTATAATTTGCTAATTAAATATAACATATTATGTTTAATTACGAATGAACATTTTAATTCGTTTAAGCTTATATTATATACATTGATTAAATATAACGGTTTATATTCAATTACGAATTACATTTAATTCGTCTCAGCTAATATTATTTAATCGTTATTAAATAATCGTATCATCATTACATTGACTAACCTTTTAGTCATATACATCGACTAACCTTTTAGTCATATAATAAGGCATCAATATGATTATATTATTCATATAATCACATGTCTCAGACACATCCTTTAGGTGTGACTTTTAGGGACCAGTTGATCACCGTCATTAAAATGACAATATCGTCAAACTCCTAGCAAGCCAACCGTTATTGATAAACGTTAATCAACTGATAAGAATACAAAGTATACCCTGTGAACCTGTAAGAGATTTATTTATGTTATCACACTTACTGTGGAGGACACTAGCTTTAACAATCTCCCACTTGTCCTTACAAGTGTTTGTGCGATAACCCGATTCTCATATCCATAAATTTCTCCCACTCAATGTAAAACAATTTGCAAAGTCTGTATTTACAAAGGTCGCATTTTACAAGCGATCAGTATCAAGAGTGGTTTTACCGACTAGAGAGTAACTTAACTGATAAACGAATCATTATTCGAGCATGGCCATGCATTTCAGTTACAACTCCTCGAGTGGACCTGAGAAATAACAAAACCTGATAAAGGTTGGATATTTTCCTCAACTCAAATGATGCAGATACAAGCACAGTATAAAATGACCCAGTAAAAATCTACTTACCTCCTGTTACGGTCGACCATGAGAAAGAAACCAAAGTCACCCAAAAACTGCCTTAATCTCAAGAGACAGTCGATAGTCAAAACAATCGACTCTTAAAAAACACTATGGACGTCCTATCCACGACCTGGCACCGAATGTTCTGAAACATTTAGGACTCCATAACGTTGTCACGATGTCCTACGAGGTATCTTTATAACTCGTATCTGTGATCGATCAGTCAACCGTTTGACTTATGGCTCGTTAAACCCACCATCAATCAACTTCACAGTATAATTGCCAGAGTTATCAGCTCATGTAGGCGATTACGAACCAAAACAATTATAATGTAATTCAGTTCACTTTGTGACGTTCAATGTTGTCGTACAATCCACATGAAAAACAAAATATGAAACAATACGATGATGTTATAAATAGTGCATGAAAAAGATACATTTATCTAATTCACATAAAACAGCTACTACAACTCAGGAACACGTTTAATTCCCATGGAAATAACGTGCCCTTCATGCTTATCATATTTTAACGGTTTAGTGAGAGGGTCCGCGATGTTGTCATCCGAAGCAATCTTGTCAATCACTATCTTCTTTTGCTCCACGTAATCTCGGATCATGTGAGCCTTCCGAAGTACATGTCTAGACTTGTTGCTGGACTTAGGCTCCTTAGGCTGGAAGATGGCATCTCTATTATCACAATAGATGGTGATAGGGTCATTCTAACTAGAAACTACGGTTAGTCCTTGTAAGAATTGACGTATCCATATAGCTTCCTTTGCAGCTTCTGAAACGGCATAGTACTCGGACTCAGTTGTAGAATCTGGTATAACACTCTGTTTGGAGCTTTTCCAACTGACCGCAGCGCCATTAAGAGTAAAGACGAATCCAGACTGAGATTTCGAGTCATCTCGATCTGTTTGGAAGCTGGCATCTGCGTAACCGATTGCGCATAGCTCAGTATCTCCTCCATAAGTCAATACCCAATCCTTAGTCCTTCGTAAGTACTTAAGGATGTTTTTTACAGCCATCCAGTGTGTTTCACTTGGATTCCCTTGGTACCGACTCTTCATACTCAATGCATATGCCACGTCCGGACGTGTGCAAATCATGGCATACATGATCAATCCTATAACTGATGCATAAGGAACACGACTCATGCGCTCGACCTCTTCCGATGTCTTGGGTGCCTGAACTTTACTCAAATGCATCCCAGAAATCATTGGAAGGTTCCCCTTCTTGGAGTTGGTCATGCTGAACCTCTCAAGAATCTTATCTATATAAGACTCCTGACTGATTGATAACATCCGTCGTGATCTATCTCTATAGATACGGATCCCCAATATGCGTTGTGCCTCACCCAGATCTTTCATCTGGAAATAGTTCTTTAACCATACTTTATCCGAAGATAAGAGAGGGATGTCATTCTCAATCAAGAGTAAGTCATCAACATACAATATTAAGAAGACAATCTTACTCCCACTCGACTTGACATACAAGCATGGTTCCTCGATCGATCGAGTGAAACCATTCTCTTTTATCACCTGGTCGAAACGATGATTCCAACTCCGAGAAGCTTGCTTAAGTCCATAAATGGAACGCTTAAGCTTGCAAACTTTCTTAGGATTTTTAGGATCAATGAACCTTCGGGGGTAAATGTACAATTCCTCCTCCAAATCAAACCGTTTAAGGAAGGCGGTTTTCACATCCCATCTGCCAAATTCATAGTCATTGAAAAGCGGCATCGCTAAGATTATCCGAATGGAACGCAACCATAACTGGGTGCAAAAAATTTATAATATGCAATCCTTGGCACTGAGTGAAACCTGTTTGCAACCTAGTCGTGCCTATAGGGTGTGTGTCTTTCTATGGAATGCGTTATCTTATAAAGCCTTTGCACCTAAAAGAGGTCGTACCTATCAAGGCAAATCAAACAAGATCCCATACGTAAGTCTCTACATGGGAGTAATCCTCGGACTGCATGGCTTACAAGCCATAGCTTAGAGTCGGAACAGGTCATGGCCACCTTTATAGGTAGCGAGTTTGTTACTCTCTGAGGAGTAAAACATATCTCTCTCATTCTCCTCGACCATACCAATGTATCTGTGTGGAGGAATGGAGACTCTACCCGACCTCCTAGGTTCCATAGCGATGTTAACCGTAGCAGAAGTTGAAGGAACCTCTTCCTCCATTGGTTGCTCGGTTGTTGGTTCTTGAATCTCCGACAGCTCGAAGGTTCCATTACTTGACTTATTCTCGAGAAACTCTTTCTCTAAGAACTTCGCACTAGCCGCAACAAAAACTCGTTGTTCGGTAGGCGAATAGAAGTAATGACCAAACATTCCTTTTAGATAACCAATAAAGTATGTCTTGACCGATCGCGGGCCGAACTTATCCTCGTGTCTCCACTTGACATAAGCCTCGCAGCCCCAAACCCGAATAAAGGACAAGTTAGGGACCGTTCCCTTCCATAACTCATATGGAGTCTTGTCTACAACTTTAGACGGACTTCGGTTAAGTATAAGAGCAGCTGACAAAAGAGTATAACCCCATAATGAATCAGGTACTACCGTGTGACTCATCATGGATCAAACC
>JAIUZE010022328.1:0-12739 GCA_022085475.1 Heliosperma pusillum | reverse complement strand
ATTATATTACGGTAATTGATTAGATATAAATATATATTAAGTTAATTAAATTAAATATCAAGATATTATGTTATTATAATCAAAAGAAAGACAAATATCTAGTCCTATTAGAGGACAAAGGAGCCGTGTGGTATGGTGAGAAAACGGATCTGATTTCGAGCGTTTTGCGTAATTTTCGTTAACTGATCGATAAAGTTAATAAATATCTAGATATTATTATTAGTTTAATCAAAACAATTAGAATATCTAATTGTGAGTGGAAAAATATGACATGGGCGTGTGACTCATGCCAAAGTCGGGTTTCGGGTTTGTTTCGGGATTTACGATGAGTCGGGAATAGTTAAATGATTCACGGGTTTAAACCGTAAAACCTTATTATAAATTCCGAATAAATTCAAAATAATTTTATTAAATTATCATAAATTCTAATAAATCTAAATAAAAATAAATTAAAAATATTATTTTTTTTAAAATAAAATTTCGGTCTTCAAAATTACAAGGCGAGTCGGGAAAGTCAACGAAAGTCAAAGTCGACTTAAAAGTCAAGAAAAATCAAAGATGACTTAAAAGTCAAGAAAAGTTTATGACGACTTAAAAGTCAAGGAAAGTCAAATGACGACTTTAAAAAGTCAAGAAAAGTCAAAGACGACTTAAAAGTCAAGAAAAGTCAAAGATGGCTAAAAACGGGATTTTCATGAAATCTCTCAGAAATTCCAAATACGAACTCGGAATTTCAAAATACGACTCGAAACAATAAATTCTATTTTAAAAACTTAACCTTGCTGAAAAGTATCCCTAAGAAATTTTTACTAGAAAAATTGGGTACTTTTCGGGTTGTTACAATGTTCTCATCTTCTCCCCCTTTTTTGTATTATTATTATTATCCATGTAAGTTTAATTTATATTTTATGTTTCTTTTTTCTTCCATTTTACGGCCAGCTAGTACTCCAGTCACCGCTTTCGTCCGTATTTTTTTTCTTCTTCTCTTCTTTTTAATAGGTAATTTCTGATTTTTTTTTTAAATTGTGTTAATTGACCCTAGGATAATAACTATTGTTGTTATTTATGTTGAAATTATTGTAGATGTTGATTTTATTGTTGATGCTTATGTTGAAATAATAGGTTGTGAAGTATTTAACATATTTTAAAAAGTCTTATGTGCTTTAAAGTTAGAAGGAAATGTTAGTTATGTAACTATGTTATTAAAAGTTAGCTAGTTATGTAAATTCTGTTAATGTTTGTTTTTTTATAATTTTCAAGATTAACCATATAAAAATATTGTTAACCTTGGGGAAAATCAAGGCATATGTGCAGTTTAGGGTAAACTACAATATCCAAAATATGCAAACCTCTCTTCATGAGTTGCACAAGATGCTTGTGCAAGCGGAGAAAGACATGGGGCTAAATGTTAGCACCACCAAGGATGTACTCCACATCAATAATAAGAGTAAAGGGAAGTTCAAGAAAAGTGCTTTATGTAGGTTTCTTAAACTCGATATTAGACACTTCTAATATCATTTTACAATTAGTTTACTCTTAAACTAAATAAATCTTATGCATGCATAACAAAAGAATTAGTAGAAACAATTTCCTTACATTCATTATATGGAAATGGGTACAATATTTGAACTCCTTTCAAATATTGATCTTGAGCTAGTAATATGAGGATGATCTTCCAAGTTTCAAAGTAGAAACTCTCCAATTAGTAGCACCCAAGACAACCCCTTAATCTCTACTAAATTACTACATTAGTAAATAATAGTAGTCTCCCTTAAAATAATCTAATAACCTCTTATTATTACACTAGTAATGTTACTAGAAAATATGAACTTCAAGTTATAGAACTTCTTAAGATTTTAGTGAGAAGTTGGAGGAAAAAAATGTAGAGAGATAAGCAATTTTGCATGAATGAATTATAATGAGATGGGGTGTTGGAATAAGAAGGAAAAATTTCCTTCTTACTCAAGCTCTTGACTGGCCACACACATGCATGAGGGAGTGTTGTCACTTTCATTTGTCTTTACAAAGTAAGTAGGTAGTGTGTAGGAATTAGTCTAGTTTATGATTATGTCTAATTCTCAATTAGAATAATACACAAAAACTAATCACCCTAAAATACCTCACAAAACCGGTGCACCCCATTAAAAAGAGTGTCCATTTTATTTTTTCATTTTGTCATTTGTCACATGTGTGACATGTGACATGTAACATGTAATTTTAGCTTATAATGTGCATTTAACCAATTTAAATGCAATTTCATAACAAATAAATTAGACTTAACATTTTAAGTCATATTTTATAATTACATGTAAATAAAATGGGTCATCTCATATTTGGTTAATATAATCTACAACAATTTGTAATTATAATCAACCAATTTTGCTTATCTCAAATGTTTCATAAACATAATGCATTCTTAGTAATATAACAATTAAATTACTAAAATGAATCTTATTTAATCATATTACAATAAGATATATTTCTCACTTACAATATAAACTTGGTTCAATTTAAGGGATCAATTAATCTGTATCGCTATACAATTAATTAATGTACATGATTAGGGGATTGTCCTTTAGGTGTGACCTCAAGGGATCAACTGATCACCACCGTCATACGACAGTAACGTCAAACTCAATTGAGCCAATCATTACCGATTTATGTTGACCAGTTGACTATAATATTCATCATCCCTTTGTATTCTTATTATTGAGATTTAATTATGTGATCTCACTATTGTTGAGGACATTTACTCCAACAATCTCCCACTTGTCCGAGACAAGTGTGCGTCACCAATTCTCTTATCCTATTACACATCTTCCACTCAATGCAAGGTGTCTTGCAGGTCGTACTTGCATTTCATCATATCAAGAGTGGTTTCCTCGATCTGGTGAGTAACTGTTTGACCGGAATTATCTACCATAGATACCTTCCGTGCGTGGCCACGCATTTTTAGCTTACTCCTCCTCGAGTGGCCTTGAGATTTAAAACAACCCTGACAAGGGGTGGACAATTCCTATCGCACTATTCCCTTCGAATAGCCACAGCTCATCATGACCCTTAAGACGCTCATTTGACCCCAGTCACGAAGGTGGTATAGCATAAATCAAAGTCACTCTGAAACTATGCCACCTTAGGCGAACAGTCTTTAGTCAAATAATTTACTCAAAACGAATACTAGTAGCTCTTGCCACGACCAGGCTACAAGAATTGCCAGAATTCTATAAGCGGTCACTGCCCGACAGATTGTCCCTTTCAGTCTGTCTATGTGATCGATTGGTCATCCCTTATGACCCTATGGCACTTGAACTTGCCATCAATCGCACCACAATCTAGTCACTTTGAGATGTCACCTCATATAAGTGACTATGGGCCAATGCTATGTTAATACAGTCCACTTTAATGGGGTTCAAAATTGTCTCTACAACCCATTTGGATTTAACAAGGCACAAAACGAGTTTTTAGAAACTCAAACGATAAATGTGATTATCATATATGAACAATCAACACAATGTTATTACTTCATATCATATAATCTAAATTTTATTTCGACCATGACATTTCATGACGATCTTATTAAAGGCAATAAAGGCTTGGGTAGTGAATATACCATATAGTCTTTTATTCCAACCTTGTTAATTGTTTTTCCTTCCATCCAACGTTATTCCTAATAACATGAATTCATCTATGTACATGTCTAGATCTCTATCTAGTGTTGGGCTCTTTAACTTGGAAGATGCTCCCACTCGTTATCATGATAACTGATAGGTATTTAGGTGAAATGATCTACCATTAGTTCCTTTTAAACCACCTTATCCTCATTATAATGTACTAGGTCTCTATTTGTAGAATTTATAATGATTGAATCTTCAATCATCCTTTTAGTTATGCGCTTCTTATATAACAAAGGTACGCCTAGGATTTCTACAAATCCTTATAAGTTTGGAAATTTGGGTTTGTGTAACCTTTACCACATTACCAAATTTTCTCTACCAAACACAAGAATGAATCCCTAGTTCTCCTCGAGAACTCTACGGATGTTCTCGCAGGCTATCCAATGACTCTCATGTAGATTGTTTTGTTTTAGGCTTGTCATGCTCCCATCATACAATTCATTTAGGTATGTGCATGCAATGGCATACATGATCGGTATTATGTGATCAACAATTCTTAGGTTCAGTAGATGACTATGACCCTTTCATAATGATCCCACTTTTATCAACATAAACAACCAATTTAACTTGTTGAATAGATTAAGGATCTTATCGATATAAGATACCGTTTAAATGCCAAGCTAAAATCTTTTATTCCACAATAGATTTTGATTTTAGTATACATGTTGCCCTCTTTTATCCAACATTAAAAACCAACCATTCCTTTCAAAAAGGTAACACGAATACGTTAGTCACAATGAGTGATACGTCATTCACGTGGAAAACAATTTCTCTCACTGAACTTCATGTCTATACATAACATTAACTCCCACTTAACTTCATGTCTATACATGATATTTCGACAATTCGAGTGAAAAAACTTCTTATATCTCATAATAGAAAAGATCATCATAACCTCTAGGTAGATACATACAATAGGCTTGTGTCATGTACACATCCTATTCCAAATCCCTATTTGGACATGTGTTTTGATGTGTATCTTGTACACACCTATTATGAGGTATTTCATTGATGATTTGGATCTAAGCATAGTTACGCATTAACTTGGCTTTTGTAGACATCTACATGTCTATCCATGCAACTACAATTGGACAACTCCAAATAAAACATTTTCTTTGCATAGATTCCATATCGTTTCATAAGTCTCTTTTAGAAAATCGAAATTCAAAATTTCTAGGTACTTGCACTTCATAGATCATAATCTTATTATATCAAGAACAAATTGTTTTGGTCTCGTCACTAGTCTAAGGATTCACCTAAGAACGCTTTCTTTTGGTCTCCTCACTAGTCTTGAATCTAACCTAAGAACATATTCTTTTGGTTTCCTCACTAGTTCCTAACTAGATTTTCGTTGTGGCTTATTTTCTCCCACTCTATCTTTAGAAAAATACAACTATTTTCTTCAAAGATAGTCTTATGAGCCACAAACAATTTTGTACTCATACTTGTGAGGGAGGTAGAAGTATCACAACATGACCTTAAGTGATCTACTAAAGACTTCTTTGTAAAGACATCGAATCTTAGCTTCAATATAGACCAGTTCTATAAGCTAAAGAGGTGTACTTATATTCATGTCAATTACCATCTTTATAAGTGGTATGGCCAATTGGTTTGGTAGACTCCCTACTTTGAGTTCAATAACTCAATTTTGACTTAGCAATTGATCTTTCAAAGTGAGAATCGAATTCTTAGTCTTCTATTATAATGATCAAATCATCATAATACTAATATGATCAATTTGAGTCGATACAATTTATGTTATTAGCAAGTAGAGTATGATGACAAGTTTTTAGAACTAAAAGTTTCAACAAACCGAGTGACTTGAGTTGAAAACCAAGTCACTAAATCCAATTATAACCAATGTCAATAAAAGGAAATAAACAAATTTCCATGTCAAAACAAGGAAATTATAAAAGTTCTAAAAACAATGTCTCAAAATACATCCCAAAATTTTGACAATTCAAAATGAGACCAAGCTTCCATAGGTCTTCAATCATGGGTAGCTACCTTAGCTTCCCTTGAAGAGCTTTCTTAGGCTTGCTTGTCCTAGCCTTTATCCATGCTAGGATGCCCTTATTACAATTAAATAGGGTAAGAATCACAACTCGTATCTATATACCAAAGTTGAGATTATAACATAAACGATTGGGATAAATTACCAACTGAAACATCTTTCCAGTTTTGATATCTCCTAGATATTTAGTGCAATTCCTCTTCCAATGCCCTATGCCATTACAATAATGGCATTTTTCCTCATTGGAGGCATCCTTTATGGGCATGGGAGAGCTATTCTCAATAGCTTTACCCTTTCCTTTGAAGGTTGAGGGCTTCTTCCCTTTACTACCACCTTTCTTGAACTTCCCCTTACTCCTTTTATTAATATAGAGCACATCCTTGGAAGTGCTAACATTTAGCCCATGTCTCTCTCGGCTTGCACGAGCATCTTGTGCATTTCATGAAGAGAGGTTTCTCATGTTATGCATATTGTAGGTTACCCTAAACTTCACATATGCTTTGATTTTCCCAAAGGAATGTTAGACTCGGTCGATAACGAGTTGTTCGGGAATGGTCACCCCTCGCAATTTAAGAGTCTCAACATGCTCAATCAATTTGAGTACATGAGGGCTAACTTTTGGCCCTCTTTTATGTTCATGTTGAATAATGTGGAAGCCGTCTTATATTGTAAGATCCTAGGAGCTTGTGAAAAACATGGTCATAAGCTAGGCATAGATCTCATAGGCCGTGCTCATCTTATGGCACTCACTTGAAGATCGGCCTCCATCGAGAAGATCAAAACGTTTTTGATCGCGACGGACTCTTTGTGGCTAGCCTCATAGGCTCGCCTTGCGTGGCGGTTGACCTTTCATTAGGTGCGGTGGGAGAGGCCTTGGCAAGGTAACGAAACTTGTCGTCACCTGCCGCGGACAAGCGGAGTTGCACATCCCAATCGGGAAAATTAGCGCCTTTCTTTTCTAACTTGCATCAATCCATAAAGGATCGAAACCATGAGACAATCGTGAGAGTTGGAGCATTGGTGGTGGTGGATGAAATAGCATTTTCCATTGCGAATAAACAATATTAACTACAAATTTTTAGACATAAAGGAAATGTCAACATTTATCATTTTAAATACTTGTAAACATTTTAAACAAGTTTAGCATTTAAATAGTGACCTCTACCCAACTATTATAAATGATTCCGAGATCCAAATTCATATCAACTTGGGCACGGTAAGCCGATTCATCCCTCATTAACATAATTCGGTGGATTAACTCTTTAATCGATTCTACATTAGAACTCTCGGTCGATAATATTACTTTAATATTTATCTTAAGCCCGGAACACATGCGGCTACGGTCGCGAATACTTCTGTTGAGCTCAATCCAAATTTCGAAATAATAACATTTATTACCCCACTTACCCAACGTAACAAGTTTAGCACCCCGGTGAGCCGAGCCTACTTCCTTGCGAAATTGGGATTCATGGGTTCTACATTTGGTAAGGCTTGATTTCACTTATTTATTATGAGAGGTCATGTCAATTTATTATCTATTTCGTTTAAGTGAACTAAATCGATGAATGAAAGATAATTTTAATTGACACGGTCGAATACTCGATAAAATATGCATGTCATGTTATGGCGATTTGGCAATGCATGCAAACATATTAAATAAAATGCAAGCATAAAACTAAAACTCTTAGTATGGCCTTTCCTAGAATAGAAAATCATATAATCTATTACAAGTTCGGAAACCAACTCCTTTGGCTTGAACTTCATAAGCACGCCTCCCAAGGTCACCGTCTCTCTCTCTCTCGGAACTCCTTTCCGAATGGCACCGTCTTTGGGAAACTCCGGTTTTACAATTAGTTACAAAATATATAATAAAATTACAATAATTTCCTATTATACATTTGTAAAATAAAATAATACAATAAAAGTGATACGAGATCACATTAAATTACAACCGAATCAATATTCCCTTACATTTCGGGTAATATCGATTAAAACTAAGGCCATACAAGGAAAAATACATAATTCCAAATTACATAAACCAAAATATGACATTCATAAATTGAAAATATGACATTGATAAATAAAAATGCAGCATTATAATATGTATAAAACATGCTCATGTTAAATGCCAAATCGCTCTAATTAACGGTTTATATCGAATATTAACCCGGTTTTACGGAAATGCGTGATAATAACGCTTTAAAATCACCAAACAATACTTAAATCATATTTAAGTCCAAGTTAATTATCCCAACTCATTTAGGTCTCAAAAATTAGTCTTCACTCAATTTTTGACAATAATTCAACTTGTTGTTATATAATTGCTCATATTAGACTTTTAAAATCATATTTTAATCAAATAAATCCAAATTTAATAACAATAATTTTGAATTTTGAATTTTAAATTTTTGTACATTCTGGAACATTTCCATGACACTCATAATTTTAAAAATCATGGTTTAAATTTCGAATCGGTTTTTGAGAAAAATGGTTGCGCTTTAACGGTTTTATCAAATAAAATACATAAAGCATGCAAAAAGTAATCAAATTAAATTTTAAACTTTATATATGAAATTTGGGACATTTATGCAACCAGGAAAATTTTTATCTTGACATGAAATTTATTTTAGCTATATTTTCTAAATTAGTCACTATTTATGCCATTTTTACATTAAAAATTCATAAATCATGCAAGACAAATCACATCAGTCTGACATTTTCCAGTCTGACAGGAAAACATGCATGTGACAACATACTAAAATTTCATGGTCAGATTCAAAGCAGAAGTGTTTTTAATCATTTGACCTTTATTTATTTCATTTTATCATATAAAAATCATAAATCATACGAAATAAATCCACTTCACACGAAATTTTACATAAAGTAAGTAAAATGCATGTGTGATATTTTGTAAAACTTTCAACGTCAGAAGATAAGTCTAACTGTTTGTAGCATTTTAAACATCATTTTACTCATTAAAATGTAATAAAAATACTAAAAATTTTATTTGAGCACTATAAATTTCCATAAATCATCAAAATGACCTAAAATCATATTAGGACCAGAATATATTGACATGTAAATAACTTTGTGATTTTATCTTATAAAACACAAATTGCTAGTTTTCTTTAAGTTACCATAACTCGAAAAAACAATAAATCGATTATGCATGCAACAACCTTGGCTCTTGATACCACTTGTAGGTTTCTTAAACTCGATATTAGACACTTCTAATATCATTTTACAATTAGTTTACTCTTAAACTAAATAAATCTTATGCATGCATAACAAAAGAATTAGTAGAAACAATTTGCATGCATAACAAAAGAATTAGTAGAAACAATTTCCTTACATTGATTATATGGAAATGGACACAATATTTGAACTCCTTTCAAATATTGATCTTGAGCTAGTAATATAAGGATGATCTTCCAAGTTTCAAAGTAGAAACTCTCCAATTAGTAGCACCCAAGACAACCCCTTAATCTCTACTAAATTACTACACTAGTAAATAATAGTAGTCTCCCTTAAAATAATCTAATAACCTCTTATTACTACACTAGTAATGTTACTAGAAAATATGAACTTCAAGTTATAGAACTTCTTAAGTTTTTAGTGAGAAGTTGGAGGAAAAAAATGTTGAGAGATAAGCAATTTTGCATGAATGAATTATAATGAGATGGAGTGTTGGAATAAGAAGGAAAAGTTTCCTTCTTACTCAAGCTCTTGACCGGCCACACACATGCATGAGGGAGTGTTGTCACTTTCATTTGTCTTTACAAAGTAAGTAGGTAGTGTGTAGGAATTAGTCTAGTTTATGATTATGTCTAATTCTCAATTAGAATAATACACAAAAACTAATCACCCTAAAATACCTCACAAAACCGGTGCACCCCATTAAAAAGGGTGTCCATTTTATTTTTTCATTTTGTCATTTGTCACATGTGTGACATGTGACATGTAACATGTAATTTTAGCTTATAATGTGCATTTAACCAATTTAAATGCAATTTCATAATAAATAAATTAGACTTAACATTTTAAGTCATATTTTATAATTACATGTAAATAAAATGGGTCATCTCATATTTGGTTAATATAATATACAACGATTTGTAATTATAATCAACCAATTTTGCTGATCTCAAATGTTTCATAAACATAATGCATTCTTAGTAATATAACAATTAAATTACTAAAATGGACCTTATTTAATCATATTACAATAAGATATATAATTCTCACTTACAATATAAACTTGGTTCAATTTAAGGGATCAATTAATCTGTATCGCTATACAATTAATTAATGTACATGATTAGGGGATTGTCCTTTAGGTGTGACCTCAAGGGATCAACTGACAACCACCGTCATACGACAGTAACGTCAAACTTAATTGAGCCAATCATTACCGATTTATGTTGACCAGTTGACTATAATATTCATCATCCCTTTGTATTCTTATTATTGAGATTTAATTCACAATATTATTACTATTATTATTTATATTTACTATTATTAGTATTTATATCATTTATATTATTATATTATACTTATCTTTTTAATTCTTTAGATACTTTTGTTAATATATTTATTAATATTTTATATTATTACTAATAGTTTTATCATTTATATTAATATTTTATAATATTATTATTATATTTTATTAATATAGTATTATACTAATGTTTAATATATTATTATTATCATTTATAATATTATATTATAAAATTATACTTATCATATTGATTTTAATTACTATTTTTAATTTATTTATTATTATATTATATTATTATTAATAATTAGATAAGCATTATTAATATTTTACTATTATTATTATATTATTATTATATTACTATTTTATTTTTATATATCTTATTATATTATTATTATATTATATTAGTATAATATTATTATTACTAATGATTAATATTGTTATAATATTTATTATTGTATTATTAATGTCATAATCTTTTTATTAGTTCAGTTTAGTTCAGATCAGTTCAGTTCAGTTCAGTTCAGTTCAGCTCCAATAAGTTCAGTTCAGTTCAGACGATTTCAGTCCAAAAGAACAGAGCCTAAGTGTGTAACCGAGCCGAGTCGATATCGAGCTCGGTTAAGTTTGAGATCGGCGCGGACTGACTTTTGATATCGTTATTCAATTCCAACTAATATTTTTTGTCAAACTTTTTTTCAAGATCATGATAAAGGTCGTATAATATAACTGCTGGCTCATCGAGTCTACAAAATTGAAACTCGAGAGTTGAGATTTTTTCAATTCTTAAAAAATAAAACATATTTTAAAAAAGCAAATGTAATTATCAAATTTGAAAAAAATAACATAAATACAAAATAACATATAATTAGATTAAAAAATTTATTAAAAATAAATAAAACCAAGCTTTCGCTATGAGCCTTTATGAATTCAACAGCGGCTCATATTTAATCAAGCTTGCGAGCAGACTCAACTCAGTTACACCTCTACTCCTTAACAATATTCAACATATTAGTAGTCGTAATATAGCATTATAACAAATGTTAATACTTTTTAAAATCTCAAATATGAATATGATATGGGCTGTAAATATGGCGAATAAGAAATGTGACGGTTCGTAAATATTGATGTTTACTCGTCATTAAACACAAAATAAATTATTTAATTATATAGTAAGCTCATGAACTATAATGATGATGATGATTAACATACAATAGTTTATTATTTGATAAATTTAATTTTAAACCCAATGATATTATCGATGTTCAAAAAGGTATATTTTGTGAATGATTTAGTAATAGTCTATGGTAATTTGGTTATCATAATACATTATATTTGACTTAACTGCATTGAATGATGATCAGAAGTACATCATAAATTAATTAAATTATAGTTCATGTATACATCACAATGAAATCAATATCATAAACAACAATCACAAATTCTTGTTTAGAACGTACTTTAAATCTAAAAAGGGTCTAATAAGATGCATAATACAAAATCATAAATAATATGTTTAGATTAGCAAAATGTTTGTCCCCTCTATACAAATGATATTATTTGATCCGATTTAATCTTAAAATGATTATGCGTCGAGATCATACCTGATGAGTTTTGTACGTGTTTTTTTGACATTGGAAGAATTGATGACTTGAAGAGAGCCGTTTTCCAAATATTATATTATTATTATTAATTTTTTGTTATCATAAAACACAATTGTTATATTATTATTATTACTATTATATTATTATTATTACTATATTATATTATTATTATTAATTATATGATGAATACATTTATTACTATATTATGCTATAATTGTATTATTAATAACAATAATATTTATTAATATTATTATTTCAGTTCATTTGAGATCCATTAAATTCATGTCAAATTAGTTTAGTTTAATTGAATTTAGACAATTTACGGCTAAAAGAACCGCCATAAGCGTCACACATTACCATTTGGTAAAACCTATTTCTAAGCAGTTGGCCTTGATTCAGACAGGGCGACCCGTCTTATTGCTTTAGATGGGTCAAGACCGAAGCTCCCAAACAAAAGAGCAAGTGGGGGGATTATTTATATCCCCTACTTGCCCTATTTAAGCCATTTTCTTTTGGACTTAATTTCAGTTCCTATAAATTCCGTTCAGCTTCATTAAGTTCAGTTCAGCTCTATTAAGTTCAGTTCAGTTCAGTTAAGCTCTATTAAGTTCAGTGCAGTTCAGCTCTATTAATTTTAGTTTAGTTCAGATTACTTTTATTTCAACATTATTATAATTATTATTCTTATCATTGTTATTATTATGTTAATTCATTTAATATTGTTATTATTATTATATTTATATATTTATAAAATTATTTTATTACTATTATATCACCGTCATAATTATTCTTTATATTATTATATTTATGTTTAATATATTTATTTATTCTTATATTATTACGATTAGTGGAAATATTAGTATTATTAATATTTATTAATATTATATTTTATATTTTATTGATATATTCATTATTATGAATATTATTAGAAAAATATTTATTATTATTATTA
>JAIUZE010022327.1:0-11644 GCA_022085475.1 Heliosperma pusillum | reverse complement strand
CACAAGTCACAACCACTCCCCACTTGTGCTTCCAAAATAGTAAGTCTCGCTTGTGTCAGTTTAAAAAAAAAAAACTCCCACAACCGCTCCCACTTGCAGCTTGTGAGAGATCTTTTTTAAATGACGAAAAGTGTCCGTTTTTAATCAGAATTTGTGTTTCCTTGTCTAACCCGCAATTTTGAAACATGTGCTGATATTACGAAATATTTTGTTGAATAATTAAACAGATTAATAGAGAGGATCATGGCGGAGGGAGAGGAAGATTTGCCGAGGGATGCAAACATTGTGAAATCATTATTAAAATCTATGGGAGTTGAGGAGCATGAGCCGCGTGTTGTGCACCAGTTTCTCGAGCTTTGGTATCGCTATGTAGTCGATGTTTTAACTGATGCTCAGGTTTACTCGGAACATGCTAATAAAGACAGCATTGAACCAGACGATATTAAGCTTGCCATCCAATCTAAAGCCAATTTCAGCTTCTCCCAACCGCCCCCTCGAGAGGTACCCTTACTTCATGACGGTTTTAGATGTGATGATAGACGAAATTAAAACTCCTGTTATTTGTCTTTTGATGCTTTTGCGTTTTTGAACAGGTTTTATTGGAGCTGGCTAAAAATCGGAACAAAATCCCGCTGCCAAAGAATTCTGGTTCCCCTGGGATTCCGCTTCCACCAGAAGAAGACACTTTGATTACTCCAAACTATCAAGTATTGATACCAGCAAAGCAGCAGACAACCCAAGCATTAGAAGAAAACGAAGACGACACTACTGCTCCTAGTTCGTCTCAAGAACCCAAGACTGATGTGCCGCAAAATAGACCTCAGAAGGTGTCTTTTCCTCTAGCTAAGCATTTGAAATGATCGCTGATTCGCTGGCTGTGACGAATAATATCTGTATCTGTCAATGTTTGTATTTATTCACTTAATCGTCTTTCAAGATCTTGTTGCTAACGTAATGATTTTGAACATGAAGATCTTTGATCCTTGTTTTCTTCAGTATGAAAGATCACCTCTCTAATTTGCATTCAAGTTGAGAATTTAACAGTACTCCCTTAATTGGAGAAGTTCAAAGTGAAAGAATGACACACTTGTTTTAACAGCACCTAGAACGTAACCGAGCTATACATTCCATACCAAATCAATGCGATACAAGATGATACTTCAAGGCGCGTGTCGAAATCAGGGTTCAGAGTTTATAAAGGCTAAATCATAACTCAGATTTACAGAGAGGAATTAAAATAATCCAATGAAATCCTAAAATCAAAATTTTACTAATTTTTTGTGAGATGTCATCCGTTTCTAACTCTTTTTGCTCAACCGCTGTCTAAAACCTGTCCATCTTAGCAAAACATTGGTCATGATCCAACCAAAGAAATGGCTTCTGCCCACACCGGGAAATGATAGGCAAATCTTCCCGGACATAGATTCCTAGTATTAATTTCCTGATTCATATGCACCCTGTGCAGAGTTCAGTTATGTTGATAATTTATCATCAACCCGTAAAACTACCTCAATGCCACTCGTTGATCTACACGGTCACGGGTCACCTGCAGACATTCGTCCAAAACAGTTGGCAGAATCAATCTTCTTTCACCAGTGAGGACGGACCACCTACCAAAATAAAATAAAATTGTGCAGCAATAACATGGTTATATATCCCATAACCTACTTTTTGCTCTTTGTACCCTCCTTCATCGATCTACTTCAAGCACCATTGATATAAGACAGTCTGATGATAAGATTACATTATTTCAGGATTTTGGGGGAGAAGTGGGTAAATGGGTGGATTTGAAGTCAAATGGGCTGGTCTCAGACTAAAATTCCAGGATACCGTCTCTAAGAGACTTGCAGATCGTGCATCGAGTTGTAATAACAGCCATATGACCAAAATATGCCAAAAACACAAGTCACTACAGGCAAGATGGGTGCTGGAATTAGTAATCTGTGAGATACTGCTTGATTTGGTTGTTGCTACCAGGCCGACAGAAGTAACAGTTGACTAGAAACTACTAAGAACATAACCATGTGTAAAGAAGAATTTGACCACCATTTTATGACACAGCAGACTGACTATAAAGATGTCCGTCGATATCAGGAACAAATCCTTTCTCCATCATTTCGTCCTTGATTATATCATAGGTTATCCTGTTAGGGACTAAACCTTTCTCTAACATTTCATTAAGAAACTTGTTTGCTTCTTCCATTTTGCCTTCGCGGCAACAACCCTTTACTAACACATTGTATGTTACAATATTTGCTCTCCAACCATTTTTCTCCATTCTCGTTCTCATATTCATGGCAGCCCTAAGATTCTTTTCCCGACAATAGCCTTCAATCAAGGTATTGTAGGTGACGCAGTGTGGCAACCCCGGGTTTCAGTCCTTGATTCTGCATTTCCTTGAAAACTTTCATAGCAGCCGGCAAGTTTTGATCCTTACAGAAACCATCTATGATGGTGTTGAAGGTGATCTCATTCGGCAAAATGTTCATCGCCACCATTTCTTTTAGCAAAGCATCAGCTTTATACATCTTACCAACCTTAGCCTTCTTGCAATACCCGCTAATGAGAATATTATACGTAACTGCATTAGGAGATAGACCCCAAGCTTTAATATCTTCCAACAAATCACTCGCCTTCTGCAACTGACCAGCTTTACAAAACCCACTAATTACAATATTAAACGTTTTAAGATCAGGCCGTACCCGTCTCCTAATCATTCCCTTAAACACATCCTCCATAACCTTCACATTTCCTTCATCAACCAATGCACTCAACAGCGGATTACACGACAATACCGACAACCTAAACCCATAATCCCAAGCTCGTCTCACCGCCTCAAAACCCAACTCCACCTTATTACCATGCATATAAGTTTGAACCAACATATCAACAAGCACCGAATTCTCACGAGCCGAATCACCATACAACGAAATCGCATGAAAAAACTCCGAACTCGAAAACTTCCCACTCTGCACAAGCACATTCAACAATTTCCTAACCTCCCCAAACATCCTCCCATTACCTAACAAACGAAACAACTTAAAAAACACATGAATATCCCATGAAAATCCACAGTTTCTCAAAACCCAATTAAAATAACTCAGAATAACACGTGGGTTAACCTCAGAATCAAACAATTCATTCAGAATTTCATTAGGGTTTTGCTTTTCTTTCAAAATACCCTTGATTTCTCCCCAATGTTGTTTAGCAATTAACTCAGAAATGGCAGAAATTGAGTAAGATTTTTCAGGGTTTTGATCAAGATGAGTTGAATTTACAGTACAAAAATAATTAAAGGGTACAACATAATTAAGATATGCAATTGATTGAGATGGGATTGTGGTATTGAAATGAAGTGCTCTTGAATTTCGAAGAACATTCATTTCGAATTTTGGGTTGTAAATGATTGATTTAAGTTAGAATTTCGAATTAGACGGATATATTACCGGAGATTGGGGTAGTTTTCCAGTGATTGAGTCGCCGTCGTCGGAATTTGTGCCTTGAGTTGTTGTTTTGGCGGTAGTGGTGGTTGAGACGTTAAGGTGAGTATACTAGGGTGGTTAATAATCTGGTAAACGGGTCAATCGTGTCGGGTTTGGATTCGGGTTATTTTCGGTTTATTATCACTTGGATCGGGCTGATACGGGTTTGGATCATTTTCGGGACGGTTAGTATCAAGTTATATTTAAGGATAATGAACTATATGCAACAATAAACAATCGAATCTGGTCACATTGATTGAGTCAATTCAGGTTATAGCGGTCATCTCAGATCTCTTGATTCCGGGTGTCGAGTCAAGTACGGCTTGTGTTATTCAGGTCGGGAGCCTTTTGATTTAATAAATAGCCTTTTGATTTCTCCAATCCCTCGGCAGTTTATGTGAAAATATGTCGCGACTCTTGCTGGAGAAGTGGGAGTCTGAGAGGGAGTAACTAACGACAGTCGACAGGTTAATAAATAATGAAAGAGTTAGAAAATAAAAATGCATAATATGACGATCTTCCATACGGGCATTATAAGAAATGTTGATATTGTCACGTGGCGATTTAATACTACTCAAGCCTGACTTAAAACTTATATTCCGGGAGAATCGTAAATCAAAATGATCAGCAAAACCAACAAAACTCTATTGTTTGCTTAGAAAAGATCATGTAAACTTAGCTTTGTGTTGTAAAGAAGGGTTGCTAAGTTCTAAGTTATTACCAACAGAAACTGTTAAAAATTGACAGAATATGAAAAGATAAGTAGAAAAGGGCATAACAGCTATTAGTAAATAGTGACACATTTACCACCACAAACAAAAGAAATGCTGAAAAAATGTGGACATGTTAAACTAGATGACATAGGAAACCAAGATACAGATAGAATACATGTCTTCCAAAACAGGAAAAAGCTTTTTAAATCCTTACGAAAACGTCATATATATGGACTGAGAATTTTTGAATAAGACCAAGGTGAGTGTGATTCCCACAAGACTAAGCGGTGTCTGTGATTCAACCGCGTACACATGTTGTATCGGCCTTGGACTGGAACTGCCTGAAGGAAATTAGTATTGTGATGGCTGTAGACCAGCTGTTCTTGCATCATCACTGCCTAAAATTCAGGGTCTCATACCCGATCAAAGAGGAGGTACTAGTGCTTCTGATGGATCGACCAGCTGTTCTGCCACGTTCATGTGAAATCCGTCTTTCTGGGGCATATCTTTGCTTATTTTCTAAATTGTGATCCATACTGACTCCAGCTGACATCCATTGATTTTTCTACTGAGATATGCTGTTTTCCAAACAGTAAAACTAAAGGGAGGAGAGGAATCTGGAATTGATTTACCCGTCCTAGAAAAGGAAACAAATAAGATACTTGATAATTCCACCAGAACTATACAAATAGAATTGGCAGTTTATGACGAGGGGGTTTCAAAACAACACATAACAAGCTTTTGTCCATCCTCAGTCATAACTGTCCTCAGGGAGCATCTGCGGGTCCATCCTCATTCGAAACTCTTCTCCATAATAATCTTAGTCAGACTTTCGTCACAGATCTCTGGAGTATCACTGCCTACACACAAACTAGTCTTTAGTTGCGGGCAAAAAGTCGCATCTGTAATACGTGACCAAATAAATAGGATGTGGCAGTTAAATGATGCAAAGTTCAATGCCCTAAAACTGTAGCAGGTGGACCATCTGGATTTGTCAAAACAACCTTGTTTTTCAAAAGCTCATTCTTTTTTCAGGGTGCTACGCTATTCTCCTATATGAGACTTTGTTTGCTAGAGCTCTCAACTCAGAAAACGCTAAGAAGATTACGAATCATAGAGAGAGGGGATATTACGAAGTTATAGAGTAGTTGAGAATATTAGGCTGGGAACCCTTTCAGTCTTCTTGGTGATTCTTTGTCGTGCATTCAGGATAAAATGTTTGTGTATGCGGCTTGGTATCAAAAAATTTCCGCTGGTTTTGGGCGAATTCTGAAAGGAAGTAATGGTATTAGTACTCCTATGCTAAAAGGTAATATCGTATCCCAATTCCCTGATCATGCAGAAGCATTGGCTATTGTGGAAGCTCTTAAGTGGGGACGAAGAGAAAAGAAACTTCACCTTACCATTAACTCGGACTGCTATTTGGTTTTATAGTTCAAATCCTCAATGCTACTGCCCCCGGGCCTAAAACGCGTGTCGTCATTAACGATATTAACCACATGGGTTGCTTCTTTCACTGTGTTAGGCTTTCCTTTATCCCTAGAATATTAAACAAAGAGGCTCATAGATTAGCTAAAGAGCCGTTAAAATGTAATATTTCTACTTTTCCAACTGTAAAAAATAAAAAAAAATAAAAACTCTAGCAGGTAGCAGTGGAGGTTAATAACCATTCGGTCTTGTCAGTAACGTGGGAATAGCGAAGCTTAATTAGAAGTTTGCAGGAGTTCGGACCGGGTCATTTTCGAATTTGGGTCAGTTACGGGTAAAAAAAAAGGGTCCACATATATCCGTAGCAAAGTAACGATCATATCTCACAATCACATAGGTTTCAGAACAGAATTTCAACGCACTTATCAGCAATCAAATAAAAATCGATGCTTTGCTTGCGATTGTTTATTAAAAATTTAAGAAATTGTAGTTGACACTTAATAGGTACTTTGCTTTCCAACTGAGCAAAAATACTCCAGACTTGCAAAATAGAGCACAATCTTATGTGGACCCTTTTTTTTATAAAACTTTCTGCTAAACCCCGTATTGATAATTTTTATAATTCTAGAGATGGTTAAAATATTTGGATGTACTGGTCAAAGAATTCATGCTCGAGTACTGAATTCTCACATACCAATATTCCAACTGATACGATATGAGAGAGCTCATGCACATTAAGCAGTCCTGCCATGATCTCAGTAACATTATGTAAACCGTCTCACATAAGCATTTGTGTTTACATGAACTCAAGAAAACTGCAAGGGAAGTAAAATAGAATATAAATCATCCTATAAACGAGCTAACCTGAACATAAGAGTCCAACAAGCCTGGTTGTAGTAAGCCCAGCAACAACATCAACGCTAATAAAAATCGACACAAATTGGCCTTTTGATGTAAAAGCTTCAACCCTAATATATAGAGCTTGTTATGCAGATGATAAGGCTTCCGATTATGCCCACAGGCAAATCCCTCTATGTATTAAAGATAAAAGGAAAAATTAAACTTTTACGGATATGATGTATTTGCAGTTTAAAGATAAGAGTTAACTATCTAGTTCAGACTTTACCTTCGTCCATCTCAATTTATCAAGACACGAACTCAATTTCACATATATCGGCATGTACACGCGAGTGACTCTCCTCCTGCCTTTCTTATTGACCAGAAAAAAGAAGACGACATGTAACTTACGAGGGTAATGGACGGAAGGATCTACCCTGGCTATGCTTGTACATTTCTACAAAAAAAATGCCAATTTAGGCAATCCATTTTTCCACTATATGAAGATCCACTATTTATCATTTGTCAAGTTTGATCCACCCGAACAACGGATGTACTTCATTTGCCAAGTTTGATCTACCCGAATAACTGAGGGATGGTACCATCCCTCATAACCAGCCTTCCCTTGAAGACCTTAACAGAAGTACAAAATCATCATCTTTATCGATAGTATTAGAACCAGAAAAAATCCCACTTCCATAGCAAATTTTGCCGAGTGGTGAAGCTTTTTGTTGGAGATTCCGATAAAAAAAATGTGTCTTACTCTACACCTCGAAAATGACCATGTAACATTTCAACACTCATAAAATAGTAAATCATCAGGAGTTGGACTTCTGATTGCCAAGAACTGTAAACACCTCTCGAACATTAAAATCGGTTTACAAACCTGTAATGAAATAACGCTTGATGTTTGACAAACATGTGTACTGTCAAAAAATGGTGACCAAGCGTGTCTTACTACATTTTAAAAGCAGCTAGATGGAAATCAAAAGCAGCTACATGAAAATATAGAAAAGGGAAGTTAATGGACAAAAAGTAGGTCTAGGGACCGCTAGACATTCAAATGCTTTTAAAACAGGCCATTAGCAAAAACAACAAAAAACATTAGGAAGGGTTTCACAAATTTCAGAATTTACAAGGGAGTGTAGGTACAATACAACCCACTTTTGCAGAATCATATAATAAGATTTAACGAATGCATCTTATAGACTCCTCGTCCCATATAGCTTTTCCCACCACATTATATCATATGTTACCGAAGCTTGGTTAGGAGTATCGGACTACATGTCTAAATCCTAAACTCAGCTACTTAGAATAAACAAAAACTAAGTACTAAGAATATAAAAAAACAGGGTTTTAGGCCCCATAAAGGGACTATTATGGTCATATATGTCCAGGGGTTTTTTTTTAGACTCGAATATCGAAAGAAAGGGTACGTGAGTTAATATTACGGGCCAAATGTAATATAAAATTACAATCTTGGCCCTTGACTCCTTTTGACTGCTTTGAGTTGCGATATATGATTAGTCTGACACCCTGATCTGCAGAAGGTGATTCTCATGAATAACTATCATACCGCACCTATGGAATTAGCACAAAGTAGTTAACATATTCACATACAACCGCTGCAATGCGATTAAAGATGCTACTAACCTTGCCAGTTTTTGGGAAAAATTATGATCATCTCCCTCGGTCACCTTGAAAGCCTGAGAGGCATCTAAAGTAGCTTCAACACAAAAATAAACCGGTTAAATGTAAGAGTAAACTGCATACAGCAAGTATGTTTGGCTGAGTTCCCAAAAGGTAGAAAAGTGCAATGATGTAGTCAAACTTCAGGAAACTACAGTGAAAAATGATGCATAAAAGTTTTCAAAACAGATAAACTATAACTAGGGGTGATTAATTCAAGTGCCTCTTACCATCAGCAATGTCTTGTTATACCTCTCCCCAAGCACAGTGCAATAACATCATCTTCACATCTAACATCACTTGACTGTAAAACAACACAAGAGATCCCAATAAACAAGCTCAAATCAAATTAAACAATCATTAAAGTCGATAATGCGAATTTAGAGCAAAGGTTAGAATTGAGGGTTCAAACCATGCTCCAAATAATCAAGACAAGAAGAAACTCAGATTGATTAAACTCATAGGGCACAACATAGAATGAAGGCCATGCCATCATCGAAACACTGAATAGCTCATCAGCTGCAAGTGGCTACAACGTGAAGATTTCAATAATATTTGAACACACAATTGTAGCAACTAATGTATTGGAACCGTGAAGCCAAAGAAAATTCGTAGTGGGACCTCTTATATGCGTCCATCCTTTTTATAGGTTACCTAATGTGGAGGCCAGCCCAATGAATGGGTGTTGCTTAGTTTAATTTCAGAAATTTGTAAAAGCTGGTGTAAAGAGAGTAGAAGAATTAGAGGGAAGTGAGTATTTAATCAAAAACAAAAAACGAGTCTCGACAAAACTGCTTTCAAGTAGTTTAGTGTATCTACCTTCTCCATATCAAGTTCCAGAACCCTTTATTCGACGAATTCTAGCTTGTGGTCATTGTATATAAGCAGCTTCAATAGTCTTAAATTGACATAAATACTTTCGCAAAATTAGAATCCTTCAATATATTAGAGCAGAACATTAAAAGATACAACATGAAATACAAATAGTCTTCAACTGGACAGCTTCCAAATAAACTACAACAGCAACGACCGCTAAAACAAGCCAGCCATGCAGGAAATGGACATACATGACCATAAAATTTTCACCATGTCAATACATCACACGCTAGTTCATGCTAAATCACTAGTGAGTTCAGTGACTAACAATTACCAAAGCACAAAGAACATTTCTCAACGCAAGGAAATGGCCATCAATTTTTGTAGCACGGAAGCACCTTAGTAACTTACACTCTTACAGCCATTTGTTTGTCAATCACATTTCTTTCTCAATTTCCAATCACAACTTGTTTCATCCATTCCCTTCTTCTCTCCTAGTGAGAAGCAAACACACAAACATCACTATATCAGAGCTTATAGTCAGAAGTTCAACATGCAAGAGTAATTTAACCCAACAAGATATACAGTTTACAGAAGGGCATAGCTTTTGGATTTTCATCAAAGCATCAGTTACTTAAAAATTTCAATAAACAAAGTAGAGACAAATTTCTCAGTTTAAATATGCACAAATGATTTAAAATTCAGATACACATAATAGAACTATATAAAACTATAGCTTTAGGATTATAATGAAAAGTATCAGCCAATTGAGAAATTCATTAAGCAAATTAGAGCTAAATATATCTCATAGTTCATTCTCAACACACTGAAATCAAAATAGCAAGAGCCACATACCATTTTTCTCCAGAAAATACTTTTGAAGTAAAGCTTTATCTTCGTCCCCAACATTAGGAGCAGTGAGTAAGCCGAGAAATAAAGATGCAGTGCTGGCATCAGCCGCAAATCCTTTGCTCCTCATACATTGAAGATGTTCCAAAGCCACAACGATATCATTTGCATTGAGAAATCCTTTAATAATTGTATTGTAGGTGCATTCATCTGGAGGACATTCACTCTCCACCATCTGCTTTAGAATTTTGGTTGCATCACTTACCCGCCCTTGCCTACACAATACTTTAATTTGAATATTATAAGTAGTTACATTTGGCCGCAACCGCTTGGCTACAAGAGTAGAGAACACCTTTTCCGCTTCAACTAGTTGCCCGGCTTCACAAAGGCCATTAATTATGGTACTATATGTAACAATACTAGGTGCCACTCCATTATTCTCCATCTCAATTCGTAAGGAGATCGCTTCATCAATTTGTGCATTTCTTAAAAGGCCGTCGAGCAAGGTATTGTAAGTGAACACATCCGGTGCCACACCTCGATCTTGCATATCTTTAAAAAGTTGGTTCGCAAGGTCGAGTCTCTTATTCTTACACAAGGCATCTATAAGAGTGTTGTAGCTAATAACATTTGGGGTGATATGTGTTCCTTTAAGATGCATGTCTTGGAATATGGCCATGGCTTTGTCAATCTTTTTAGACTTGCAATACCCATTTATTAAGCTATTGAAAGTCACAACATTAGGCATGACCCCATTTTTGACCATAATATCAAGTAGCTTTTCTGCCTCCCTCATCTCTCCACGCAAACAGTACCCATCCAACAAAGCAGAGTAAGTAATAATGTTGGCATGCATGCCTCTCTTAGTCATATATTCAAATATAGCCCTTGCTTCAACAACATTTCCCTCTTTACAGTAACTATCGACTAAGATGCTGTATGTTTCAATATTGGGAGCAATGTTGTTGTTCAACATCTCAACCCACAATTGTTTAGCATCATCCCAACTACCCAAACTACAGAGACCTTGGATTAAGGTAGTATAGGTTACAACATCGGGCAAAATGCTCTTGGCTTTCATCTCGTGGAAAAGGCAAAGGGCTTGAGGCAACAAACGGTCTTTAGAAAGACTATCAATGATGGTGCTATAAATGACAACATTGGGCTTAAAAGGGGATCTAGATTCCATATTTCGAAGCAAGCGAAGAGCGCCAGCATTGTCGCCAGAGCGACAAAGACCTTTAAACATGGAACCATAAGTAACAAGGGAGGGGTGTATCTGAAGCTTGACGATTTTATCCAATAAGTGAACAGCTTGACGTAATTTATCAGAATCGATTAGTCCATTGAGTAAGGTAGTGATAATGACAATATGAGGTGGATAGCCAAGCTTAAGGTACTTTCCTAGAAGAGAGAAGGCAAAATCAACACGGCCCAATGAACAATAACATTTGGCGAGAATACCAACGGAATGCATATCGGGTCTCCGACCGGACACTTCAAGCTCATTAAAGAGGGTAATAACAGTAGAGAAAGGGGGATTGGGTTTAATCTTAGACATGGAAGTAAACAGCTGATTGAAGAGTATAATAGAAGGACGAGGACGAAGAGAGTTCAATTGATGAAATATCGAAACCGGAACATCAATACTAATAAACCCTAATCGGCATTGTTGTCTAATGGAATCCAGAAACAATTGGGGATCATCATTAAGAATAAGACGATTACCAGAAGCGAAATGACGAGAGTAATTAGGGCGAACAAATTGAAGAAGAGAATTGAAAGAGGAAAGTCGAACAAGATTACCAGAAGTTATCGCCATTATCATCA
>JAIUZE010022326.1:0-26155 GCA_022085475.1 Heliosperma pusillum | reverse complement strand
TCAACTGCTTGATCGCTTTTGTGTCTCGGCTTGGTGGGTTTATATCCAAGTCGGGGCATGGCTGCCTGATCCGTTTTGGGACTGGAGTCAGCTTAAGTACTAGCCATCTCTGCTTAGGGGGTCGCCTAGTAGAGTTTCTCATAGACGGTTATGTCATGGAACGGGGAACGGAATAGCTGTTGTCGCTAGGTCTGATCAGTCTAGGACTAGGATGTTTTCCTACCTTGTGGTATAGCCTCGAGTTACAGAAGTCTTCTATCGACTGTTCTAAGAACTTATGCCTGTTTGTATAAGTATTGGTCTTTCATGTATGTATGATTCTATGAGTTCTAGAAGGTTGAGATGCCAGCCGGCTAAGATTGATAGAGTTTGATTCCCGATTGTTAACCTGATTCACATGAGTTACGTGTTGATTAGGTTTGAGTGTATCAGGGCCATGTTACATGGTAACCGCGGAGCCGCATACAGCTTCCCTACCTCGTGTTATCTTTTATTACCGGATTCCCATGATAAGACTTTCATATGATAGGTTATATGTTAGTTAATTGTTTCATAACATGAAAAGCATACCTATATGTTTAAGGTTTTGTATTTTTCATCAATATAATTGCTTTTATTTATTCATGTTTCATTAAACTTGACATTTCGTTGCTGGGAGAACTACGGGGTTACTCCCCACTGACGGTGGCTTCCGTGTTTTATATTAATCGGTCGAACAGGTGGTGTTGCATATTTGGGGTACATGGACGAGCTAGCGAGCGAAGTATTTACCTTGGACCTATATTCGGTTCATAGTTTGTATTTTATTAGACACTCTTTATTTCCGTATTTATACGGGAGATATGTCTCCCGTCTTATATATTTCTTTTGTAGAATATTATTTCCGTTTTGTAATGACCCTTTTTATTTTATGACACCTTCGTTATGTTTTATTATCTTTTATGTATTTAAATAATTTTTTTTCTTTCCGCAAATTTGAGGGTGTCACATTTGTACTCTGTCCAAGTTTAGTGTATCTGATTTGAATGTGTATTGTGTAACAGTCAGTCAATTATGACTGTTAATGATGGAAATTAAGGACGCTAATTAATCTCCATTAATCACGCCTTTGACCGTGATTAAGTGGAGCGTCTTTTGGCTCCATTGCTGTCCATTTTCCATTATAAATAGATAGACTTTCTGTTCAGAAAATCACATCCAAAAACATACTACACAATGCTCTCTCTCAATCTCTCTCTTCTCCTTCTTTGTTAAATTTCTGGGTACTGTTACTGTTTGTTCCAAGGCTTCTTTACACAAGTAGTTGTGTACGGGGGTCGCAGTGTTAACCTTGTGGAACTACCGGCGTGAGACGATTACCACCGGAGTCGTGCCGATATAGTTTTCAAGTCAGTGGCTCTTTTACCACGTCACTGCCTTTCTTCCTGTTTCGATAAATATCATCTTATTTTCATTGTTACGCATTTAATTTACCAACAATTTGAAAACTATATTTCTGTCGTAACAATGGCTGGAATTTCGAGTAAGACGATCCCAGACTTGTCTAAACTGGAACCGTTAGATGGTCAGAATTATAAGAGGTGGTCTCAGATATTGCTTATGTTTTTTGAACAACTTGAAATTGATTATGTTCTATTTAATGATCCTCCTGTGCCCGTAACCTTTAATGATGTAGAGGCTACCCCTCCCTTGCCTTCTGTTGTTAGGTCAAATGAGGAAACTGTTAAGAAACATGATAAGGATAACAAAACTGCTAGGTGTCATCTCCTTAATCATATGTCTAATACTCTTTTTGATTTATTCATGGTCCATAAATCTGCTAAAACCATTTGGGAGTCTTTAGAGAAAAAATATGGGGCTGATGATGCGGGTAAAAAGAAGTATGTTGTCGGGCAGTGGCTTGGGTTTCAAATGATAGATGACAAACCTATTATGGAACAAGTTCATGTTTATGAGAACTTGTGTGCTGACGTTGTTAATGAGGGTATGAAGTTAGATGAGATTTTCCTAGCTAATGTGTTATTAGAGAAATTTCCCCCCTCCTAGAGTGAGTATAGAAACCATCTGAAACACAAGAAAAAAGATTTGTCTCTACAAGAACTAATAGGTCACATGAGGACTGAGGAGGCTAACCGTCTCAAAGATAAATCTGTCCACTTGTCTCTTACTACTACTAAGGCTAATCTCGTTGAAACTTGTGGGTCTTCAAGTGGAGATAGGTTCAAGGGTAAGGGAAAGGCTAAAGTTGGTCAGGGTCAGTCTAAGGGTCAGAATGCTAAAAAACCTGGTCAAGAGAAATTCACCAAACTTACTGGTAAAATCTATAAGCCAAATCAGAATCAAGTGTGCTATGTCTGTGGAAAACCGGGTCACAAAGCTTACTAGTGTCCTCAAAAGAAAGTTGCTGAAGCTAATATTGTTGAGAAAGATGACATTATTTCTGCTGTGGTGGTTGAGGCAAATTTGGTTGCAAATGCTAGTGATTGGATTCTGGATACAGAAGCTTCGAGGCATCTTTGTGCTAACAAGGAGCTGTTTGCTGAATTTGAAGATGTGGCTGATGGTGAATGTGTCTACATGGGTAACTCTTCTTCTGCTGTGATCACAGGCAAAGGCAAGATCTTTCTCAAACTGACCTCGGGGAAAACTCTTGCTCTTAATAATGTTTTGTATGTTCCTACCTTGCGTCGAAACCTTGTATCTGGTGCCTTATTAAACAAAGCTAGTGTGAAACATGTTTTTGAGGCTGACAAGGTTGTAATGTCGCGCAATGGGGATTTGTGGGCAAGGGTTATCTCTGTGGGGGTTTATTTGTTTTAAATGTTGATTCTTCTATCATTAATAATAATGCTTCTACTTTTGCTTATATCGCTGAGTCTATTGATGTTTGGCATGGTAGATTAGGTCATGTGAATGTTGATTCGATCAAAAAGCTTAGATCTTTATCGCTTATTTCATCACTATCCACAGAAGTTTTTGAAAAATGTGCTAGTTGTCTTAAGGCTAAATTTACTAAAAAAACCCAGTAAACCTGTCAAAACTAGACATACAAATCTTCTTGAATTGATTCACACTGACTTAGCTGATTTTAAGAATATTATGAGCAGAGGAGGTAAATATTATTATGTCACCTTTATAGACGATTGTTCTACATATACTAAAGTGTATTTACTTAGACATAAAAGTGAAGCTGAGGACATGTTTATAAAGTTTAAAGCTGAGGTAGAAAATCAACTTGATAGAAAGATTAAACGAGTTAGGTCTGATCGAGGTGGTGAATATGGTTCTAACTATCGAGTAGATTTTTGTGAGAAAAATGGATTAATTCATGAAACCAGTCCACCTTATTTACCTCAATCAAATGGAGTAGCTGAACGTAAAAATAGAACTTTGAAAGAAAAGATGAATGCTATGCTTTTTATTTCTGGCCTTTCCGATGATATGTGGGGGGAAGCGGTGCTTTCGGCTTGTCATATTCTTAACAGGGTACCACATAAGAAACTAGACAAGACACCTTACGAGATATGGAAAGGTTATGCTCCCAACTTGAATTTTCTTAAAATGTGGGGGTGTTTGGCTAAAGTAGGCTTACCTAGTTTTAAGAGGCCTACCATAGGACCTAGAACTTATGATTGCGTTTTCATTGGTTATGCTCAAAACAGTTCTGCGTATAGATTCATGTCATTGAGTGACCGTTCTATTTATGAGGCTAGAGACGCTGAATTTTTTGAACATGTTTTCCCTTTTAAAAACGATGTTGTATCATTGCCTGATGTTCCTGTTTTGCCTGTTAATCCTGTTGATAGTTCTATGCATGCTAGTAGTAGTACGTCTGTTGATCATGCTGTTGAACCTAGAAGGAGTAAGAGGCCTAGAGTTGAAAAGAACTTTGGGGATGATTTTGTTAGAACTTTTTTAACTGAAAATGCATGTGATGATTGTGCTTGTGATGAACTTGTTTCTGCTTATTTAATAGAAGATTATCCAAAAACTTATGTTGATGCTATGAGGTCAATCGATGCTAATTTTTGGAAAGAAGCTATTAAAAACGAACTTGATTCTATTGTTTCTAATCAGACCTGGGAGTTGACTGATTTGCCTAAGGGTAGTAAACCCATTAGTAGTAAATGGATTTTTAAAAAGAAATTGAGACCCGATGGTACAATAGAAAGGTTCAAAGCTAGACTTGTGGTTAGAGGGTTTACACAAAAGAAGGATATTGATTACTTTGATACTTACTCACCTGTGACTAAAATTTCCACTATCAGAACTCTTATTGCTTTAGCTGCTATTCATGATCTTGTTGTACATCAGATGGATGTAAAAACTGCTTTTTTGAATGGTGACCTAAAGAAAGAGATCTATATGTCTCAACCCGAGGGGTTTGTGGTAAAGGATCAAGAGAGTAAAGTGTGTAAACTGAGAAAATCACTATATGGTCTTAAACAAGCACCTAAACAGTGGTATGAGAAATTTCACAACACTTTAATTGCTGATGGCTATATTACCAACAATTATGATTCGTGTGTGTATTCTAAACTGTTTGGATCAGATTGTGTGATTATATGCTTATATGTTGATGACATGCTTATTCTTGGTAGTAATTTATTTGTTGTGAATAAAACCAAACAATTTTTGTCGTCACGATTTGAGATGAAAGACTTAGGGGAAGCTGATGTTATTCTTGGAGTTAGAGTCACTAAAACCTCAAATGGAATATCACTAAGTTAATCTCATTATGTTGAGAAAGTGTTGAAGAAATTTGATAGCTTTGATGTTATACCTGCTAGGACACCTTATGATGCTAGTGTATCTCTAAGTAAAAACTTGGGTTATAGTGTCTCCCAAGAAGAGTATGCTAAAATTATAGGAAGTGTGATGTTTCTTATGAACTGCACTCAACCTGATATTGCTTATGCGGTTAGTAGACTGAGCCGGTATACACATAACCCTAGTGCTGAACATTGGAATGCACTTCGTCGCTTACTTAAATACCTGAGAGGAACTATTGACTTGTCTTTGCATTATGGTAAATTTCCTGCTGTGTTAGAAGGATATTGTGATACAAATTGGATTTCAGGTAATGATGAAATATGTTCCACTAGTGGTTATGTGTTCACCCTAGGCGGATGTGCTATATCATGGAAGTCTGCGAAACAGACTTGTATAGCACGCTCCACTATGGAGTCTGAGTTTATTGCTCTTGAGTTGGCAGGTCAAGAAGCAGAATGGCCGAGGAACTTACTAGCAGACGTGCCGATGTGGGGGGACAGGTTACACCAGTCTCCTTACACTGTGATTGTCAGGCAGCTATCAGTGTTGCTAAGAATGATGTCTATAATGGTAAGAGACGACACATTCGAATCAGGCACGGTGTGGTAAAACAACTCCTGAAAAATGGAGTGATTGCTTTGGACTATGTGAGGTCCGAACGCAATCTTGTTGATCCCTTCACAAAAGGGGTTAACAAGGAGAGTAGTCCATGAGATGTCGAGGGGAATGGGGCTTAAGTCCATAAGTCAAGATTGAGTGATTCTTGATGGATTCCATAGCTTCCATTCCTATGGCGCTTGACGATCCATAGCCTTTTTGGTGGTGCTTTTGAGACGCACTTGATGGATTGAGTTTATTTTCCAGGTTGGATTTTTATCCTTAATAGCTCTTGTGAGAAGTGCTATTGAGAAGCACTTGAGCTACCTATGGGAGTGTGATGGTCTAGCCACTATCTATGTGAGAATATACCAATTCTTGCTAGAGCACTCACCTAAACCAGGGTCAACGCGTGGCTTTAAAAAGGCGTTGCACTATGAATCGCGGAACAAAACAGTCTTAGAAGATATGATATGTGTTGTGGGGGTCTCAACCGAAACTCAACAAGGAATTAAAATCGAAAGATATTCACTTGTTGAAAGTAAGTTGTTGCCTCATCTCACTAATACGTCAATTCAAGTTGAAAGACATTGAACGTTTAAGTATCCACCCTTCCTTACCCAGAAATTCTTCCTTAGCTCTTCCTTTGCCATCAGTGGGGGACTGTTGGCTGTAATGGCAAATTAAGCCAAGAAGTCAACTATGCTTGCTTTTGCTTTCCCACATCGGTGGGTATTTGCTTCTTCCTCTTGTTTATAATTCTATTGGTCATTGTAGTGTCCAATAGAGTGAACAAAGAGGCTTTTGTTGAGAGTATTGGGCTTGTGGGTTTGGGTCCAAACACACACACACGCGCGCGCGCCGGCCCGACCCGGCTCGGCTCGGGCTCAGGCTCGGGCTCGGGCTCGGGCTCGGGTTCGGGTTTGGGTAGAGCACCTGCGGTGCGGACCTTGGCCCACTTTTAACCTTTTAAACCTGTGTGTGTGTTTTGTACTCTGTCCAAGTTCAGTGTATCTGATTTGAATGTGTATTGTGTAACAGTCAGTCACTGTTAATGACGAAAATTAAGGACGCTAATTAATCTCCATTAATCACGCCTTTGACCGTGATTAAGTGGAGCGTCTTTTGGCTCCATTGATGTCCATTTTCCATTATAAATAGACAGACTTTCTGTTCACAAAATCACATCCAAAAACATACTACACAATGCTTGAAATACCTAGACCTCTAATTAGACTCCTCTAATTAGTTCATTAAATTACATTAACTTAATGATTTAGGATCTAGTTATCATGCATGCAAATATAAAAGCATAAGAGAAAAGATAAGACGAAAACATCCTTACATGGGGTATTTTCGGTTCAATATGGGCACAATAAGAACTCCTTCTTATTGTTCTTGAGCATGAAATTGATAGATGATCCTCCATAAAACAACCTCCAAAGTAGAAGGTCTCCTTCTAGTTGCACCCAAGATTAAACCCAAATAATCTTACCTTATTATTAACTAGATAATAAGTATGACAAAATACTACTAATATTATTGTATTACTACACTAGTAATATGTAGAGAATATTAGTGTATAAGAGAGTTTAGAGAGAAGTTGAGTTTAGAAAGAGAAGTGGCAAAATAAGCAAAATAAAGTAGTATGAAAATGAACAACAATTGTTCAATTTAAAGGCCTTTTGGCCGGTCAAGACTCACACAAATGAGTCATTATTGTGCTTATTTTATTCTCATGCAAATAGGTAGAGTGTGGTAGTAATGGTAATGATATTGGTGTCATAACATAAGGTGGAGTGTAGGATTAGATGAGAACAATCATCATTGATTTCCACTAACCAAAGATCCGGCCCCTACTTATGTTATTTGATCCATTTTGATTTTTGATATTTGTCCCACAAATACTTACAATCATATGTATAATTATCTTGTATAATTAAGTGTTAATTTGATCATATAACAATTATATGACTTAATTTAATAATCAATATACACTCAACTTTTAAGTGATATTTAACCATTATATCAATATATAATGGGTCCCACAATGTCCAGTTAATTTATTTTACAACTCTTTGTAAATATAATTAACTGATTACCTCTACCTCAAAATATATGCATAACCTCAACTAATTTAATGAATTAACGATTAATCACTAAATTAAATCTTATTTAATCGTATTAAAATAAGACGTAAAATTTATTCAGTCAGTTATCGTATAATTGACTAATAAACTTAAGTGGAATGAGTTCCTAACTCAATTTCCAATAAATAACTCTCGTAACTAAACGTACATATCAAATATATGTAATGATCTAATTAAACTGTATCGTATACAAATAATTAGTATTCTATTTGGGTCTCATCCTATAGCTGTGACCTAAAGGGATCAGTTGATCACCGCCGTCATACGACAATAACGTCAAACTCTAGTCAGCCGAGCGTTACCGATTTACGTTAATCAACTGACGTGGAGTATCAAAATTTACTAATCATGCCACGTATATTCCAAATGAGATTTATTATATAAATGCACTATTGTGGAGGACACTTAGTCCAACAATGCTCTCTCAATCTCTCTCTTCTCCTTCTCTGTTAAATTTCTGGGTACTGTTACTGTTTGTTCAAAGGCTTCTTTACACAAGTGGTTGTGTACGGGGGTCGCAGTGTTAACCTTGGGGAACTACCGGCGTGAGACGATTACCACCGGAGTCGTGCCGATATAGTTTTCAAGTCAGTGGCTCTTTTACCACGGCACTGCCTTTCTTCCTGTTTCGATAAGTATCAACTTATTTTCATTGTTACGCATTTAATTTACTAACACTTTATACTCTTACTGGGCTTCGGTTTTCATACTTCCTACAAGTGTAATAAGGAATATTGAATGCCTCTGTAGGAATTCCATGTGGGGTGAAAGCACGGAGTATAAGAGATCTCACTTGTTCTCTTGAGAGATTTTCAAACCTAAAGAGGAAGGGGGACTGGGACTTAAAAACCAAATGCTTTGGAATAAAGCTTTGGTAGGGCAAGGTGGTCAACTAGATTACGATGAAAATATCAGTTTATGGCTGAAATGGGTACATTAGGTGTACATAAGAGATAAGTATTGAATTTCATACATGCCTTGATGCGTGCATTTTATATAGACCTTTTAGGCCATATTTGCACGCATTTCCATGGTTATTTAGTAGTGTTATACTACAATTATCCCCCGAATAGTCTACTTTGGTTTGTTTTATAATATTTGCAGATGTGGACCAGAATGACGGAAAACTAGCCATTTTGTAGCTCCTCAAGCATGCATAAGTGAGTTGGAAAGGAATCTTGGTGTCTCGGAATGCACGGAGTTGTGTTGAAGGAATGAAAGAACGAAATCCACGAGCAAAACACTCGTTCGAGGTGTACAAGCTTTCGATCGACTATTTTATTAATTAGAAGACCTCGATCGAGTAACCATTCCACTCGATCGAGCTGCTGGCTTTGGACATTTACTCGATCGAGCACTATGGTTACTCGATCGAGTGATTTGGACAACGAATTTTACTTGATCGATAGGATTCATACTAATGGGCTTCACGAGATAGTATATTAAGCAATGGACGCCTTGTAATTTGTTATTCTACTTAAGGGTGAAACTACGTAACAATAGACAACTATTCCTGACACGAGACTTTAGACTAGAAACCAATTTCTTAACCTAGACTTCATCCTTGACTGTTATTTTCGATCTGAATTTGAGGACTTCCTCTGACTTTCTTCTTCTTTCAAATTCGAGTATTATTGTTCTTGAATTTAATATTTATTTCTCTATGCCTTTTTGTTTCTTATTTATTATTGTTGTTGTTCTTCTTTCTATGATGCGTAGCTAATTCCTTTGCTAGAATTTAGGGGAACCGTGGCTTAGGTAAGATGAATTGATTAGTAGTCTTTAGATTAGGTTTGGATGCAATCATCACATTTAATAGCTTTTAATTGTTTGAGTCGACGCATTCAATTGATTGACTTGATACCCCCTTGACCTAGATCGAGAGATTGGAAAAGGGCAGATCAGTGATGAACTTTGGGATTATGCTAATGAGGGCGAGAGCTAAGTTAGTATATCTTAGGGCGAATAGCGGACCGAAAGGACCTTTTCACTACCCACAAACCTGTTTAGATTTTACTTTGATTTCTATCCTGACCCTAGATGCCATGGGGAACCGACGATCCTAGTTCTTCTTCTTTCTGTTATTTCGCTCTTCATTTCTCTTTCCTTTTTTTCTTGTAGCGTTAGAAAATCAATTAAACAAACCCCCCAATTTCGTTACTTTGACAGATTTAGCAAGTTATAGGATTCCCTCTCCCTGTGGATTCGATACCCGACTGCCTCTACTGCATTTTGTTGAGACCGTTAGGTTTTATCTTTGATAGGGTTGCGACAGCCGTATCAAATTTTGGCGCCATTGTCGGGGAGACGGTGTAATTTTGTAGCTTTCTTTAGTTTGTCTTTGGTCTCAAGGAATTTATTCCTTGAGGCTGTTCTCATATTTGAGTTAGTGTTTAGTATTTGCCGGTATAAATCCTAAAAGAGGACCATTTGAACCTGCTGCTACTGTAATTTCTCTGCAGGATGCCTAAGATTGCGAGTCATTCTGATCCCAGTGCTGAGACTCTATCTAAGGGAACTACCCTCCCTCTTGCTGATGAGGGTACCTTCACAATACATCCGTCTTACTACAGTTTAGTGGAGCGGAATTTATTCAGGGGTAAGGTAGATGAAGACCCAGCTAGGCATGTAGAGGTATTTACAGACTATTGTTCCGCAATTCCTGTAGTTGCTGGTGTGACGCAAGACAAGGCAAAGGAATTCCTTTTTCCTTTTTCCTTGACTGACGATGCTAAGGATTGGTGGAGAGATTTAGATAGGAAGGCTGCTGGTGTTAAAGATTGGAGTTCGTTAGCTCTAGCCTTCTATAGACGGTATTTTCCTCCTCAGCGCACCAATGCGCTGCGTAGCCAGATCACAAATTTTACTCAATCTACTACTGAAGATTTGAGTGTAGCGTGGGCCAGGTTCAAGAAGCTAGTTCGCTCAGTTCCGCATCACGGGTTTGAGCAATGGTTTTTGTGCAACCAATTTTACAATGGGTTGCTTTATGAGCAAAGAATGGTTTTGGATGCTGCTGCACGAGGAAGATTCCAGGCTAATGTGGAGGATGATGAAGGGTGGCAACTTATTGAAAATATGGCCATCCATTCTACTAGCTACGGCAATCCTAGGGCTGAAAGAAGAAGGGACACTGTTGTTGAAGAAGTTCATGTGGTAGAAACGGGGAATTTGGGTGAAATACACCAAGTTCAAGCTATTGAGATGGTTTGTGGTAGATGCGGTGATGAAGGACATGACCCTATTACTTGTTTGGCTGATTCAGCAAGGGTTCTTGCTTATAGGAAATTCAAGCAAGGGGGTTCTTTTTCCGAGTTATATGCCGAGTTAACTGCTGCAAAATCTCAACCACCCGTGGATGAAGGCAAGGTACTCATTACCCAAGCCGAATATCAAGATCTCAAGGCAACTATCAATGCGCAAAAGCTTGAGCAACAATCTAGTGCGGATACCCTCCGAAAACTGCTCGACATATGCAATTCGCTACTTCCAAACAATGACCCAGTCAATGCCATAAATCCCAGAAGTGGTCGTGCTTATGACGGTCCTGTACACGTCCCTGAAGGCACACATACCGAGGTCGATGATGTCTCGGATGAATTAACCGAAGATGTACAGAGAAGTGATCGATCGACTGAGAATGCCATTCGATCGAAGGATTTTGTTAAGGATACTGCTCGACCGAGTAAACCCACTACTCGATCGAGTAGTCCAGCTGAAGAAATGCCTCGATCGAGTAGTATACATACTCGATCGAGTAGCTTGGTCTTAGAAGATCTTCGATCGAGTAGCCCTTCCACTCGATCGAAGGATGTTGAGGAAGGAATCACTCGATCGAGTGCACAGAAGTCTCGATCGAGTGAATGTCAGACATCAGGCACGCAAATTGAAGTTGTGTGCGACGAAGTACCTTCCCCTGCTGCAAAGGTACCGAGTAAAGAGAAAATTGGGGACCCGTTTCTGATGGTCAGAGTCCCATACCCAGGTCGTTTGCGTGATTCAAAGACGGAGAAACAGTTCAGCAAATTTGTAGACATGGTTAAAAACTTTCAGGTAACTGTGCCTTTTGCCGAGCTAATCACTCAAGTACCACCTTACGCCAAATTTATGAAAGACAATGTAACGCGTAAGAAGGCACTTGAGAATTTCGCTACTGTCGCTTTTATGGAAGAGTCTAGTAGTTTAATTCCGAATAAGTCTCCCCCTAAACTTAAGGATCCGGGTAGTTTCTCTATTACTTGTGTTATAGGAGACGTCGTGATAGATAAGGCACTATGTGATCTTGGAGCTAGTGTTAGTGTCATGCCTTTGCACTGTAAATACTCAGGAAAGTAGCAAATTCAGTAGGTTTCTTGCTTGCAATACTCACACACCAAGGAAGATACAAAAGGACTCGAAACAACTAAGAAAACCTTACACTAGATAAGGAGGGGTAACAAGATAGACCCTTATCCAGCACAAAGCAAAGATATAGGGGGTGGTGAGATTAGTCCAACACACAGTAAAGACTAAGGACACCGTGATATCAACCCAACACACAGTAAAGATTGACAACACCTTAACAAGACTCAAGCAAATGCCCAGAGTTTGTAGTTTGAAAAACACAATGGTTTTCAGTTTTAATCATTCATTCAAATCTGATTTCATTAGGTTACAAAGCAAGGCTTATATAGGCCAAGAGAGACACATCTAAGGGTCTCAAATGCATCATCTAATGTACAATAAGTCGTGGCCTTGGCCTTACACAAATCAGAATACTAACTAGGATACAAAAGCATAAAGTAATAAAGCATAAAGCATAAGACAGAAAACAGGCTGCTCCTCTTTGTCTTGTTGTGCAAGGTCAATTAAGATGTGTAAGACCTTGGAGCTTGGGCTTGGCAGCTACCATCTTCAAGTACAAAGGGTTAGGATGACTTTCAAGTCGTGCCCTTGTCTTGCCTAGCCAAATATAGCACCCAAAACAGCCTTGGTACAAGACAATGCTGAAATGTCCCTATCTGGACCCATTTGTTTGTTCTTAGCTAAACCTGCTCTTTTATTGTGAATTAGCAAAAACTTTCCTGGACTTTTCTCTTCCTAAGACCCTAAAATAAGAGTAATAGGCCTTGGAACAACTTAATTAATATTAGGGGTTGCCTTGGACGAAGCTCTTTGATGTTGGACCTGAACCGGGTGAGATAGGACATGGACCCTTCTGATTGCATTTTGTAACACTCATAACTCGCTGCTCAGGATGAATTTGAAGACCCATGATAGCTCATGTGAAAGCTATGTATGTTAGCTTTCTCCTCCAAAAAGAATCACCCCTAAACATTCAGTAGATTTTGAGTTATGCAACTTTGAGTGCAGATTGGTCTTAATCACATACCCAGCAGACTTGCCACTAACTATACCCGTTTTGCTCAGGCCATAACTTTCTCTTTAGAATGATGTAGGAGTAACCCAAGGTGCCATTTTGAAGCTAAATGAGTTAGCTTCTTCCTCCATTTGGAATCAGTCAATTCTAGTCATCCAACCTTCAGCTATGATGCATTTAGTAACAGGGGGTCAGGCTGATCTCTACATTGCACTCTTCTGTAGGGGCTGTCTTATAGCAACCATAGGGCAAGCTACACACCTGATATGTGGTGGTTCCAACTTCATTTTGTAGCTAAGACACTAAGCTTTCCAACCATATAAAGATCATCAAGATTAAATGAGTGTAGCTTAAATTAAGTTGCCAAGAACATGACCCTTATCTTGTTCCTGCTGCGATCACATTTGCTTTAAGTAGGATTTGGTGACTTTGAAGCACCCATAAGCTTGGAGTCTTGTAAGGCTAATCATGACCATGAAATTTAGGCTTTCCCTTGATTACTCCTGTTGCAAACTCCCTTTCTTCAAAAGAATTTGCCCTCAAATTCTTGTGGATCAAAATGAAGAGACTTGCTGCCAAGGAGCTTGTTCTTCTAACCATCAAAGATCAAGTACAACTCTAAGTAATAGACTCTCATGGCCTCCTCCTGGATCATATACTAGAATGGTAAATGGCAAAAGATATGTTGTACCATTCCCAACTTTAGATTGCATACTCAACCAAATAGTGCTTGTTCCTCCTGGATCAAATGCGAGGTGTATGACATCCTCCCTAGACTTCATATGTACCCTTATTCTTCTTGTAGTATCATGAGCTTGTCTATCATTTGGGGATTGTGTTCCACCGGGATGAAATGTACTCATAGCAAGCTTTGGACTCAACCTCCTATCAAGTATCCCAATACATGTGGTACCCAAATCAAAATGTTCATATTTGCACCCCAAGCTTGATTTGTTCTCATTGACTACTCCCTTAACATCCTTAGGTGACCAACACTCTTTAAGTGAAGCATAAGCAAGAAGCAAATCAGCCCCTAGGGTACCTCTTCTCACATTCAGCTCCTCTTCAGTAGATATCAAGTTATACAAAGGGTCACTCACATCAAAACAAGCATCATTCACATAGCACACATCCAAACGAGTGCTTATACAACAAGTAGAACACGAGAAAGCTTCAAGTGGGCAGCTATTGTTTTTGTGCATTGGACTCATCATATACAACACCAAATGAACTAAAACTTGAGCAACATCAAGTAGTGAACCTCCCCTTGGTGTTCCACATAATCTCAACAAGTTCTCACAACCATTTTGAGCATTACTCATCTTAAAACACAAGAAGATCATAGCTGGACAGTAGGGTTTAGATTGATCAATTTCACTCCTTAACATGTATGAGGTTGCACCCAAATGAGCAAGAATAACTTGTAACCTCATCAACATGTAATAATGAAAGTGTGGGGATGCAAGAGTACAAGATATACCTCTCAAGATGAAATTTAAGATGCAAGAATCATGCCTTGTGTAGGAGATCAGATTTGGTACACTTGAGCATGGAACAACCCAAGACACTTCTTTTGCTTCACCCTTGATCGACTCCCAACAACTACCACCATTGAACATGACCATGGACTGTCCAAAATTCATGGTTTGATGCTCAAGTAGTCCTTGGTCGACAATCACCTTTATAGGACCCAAATCAGTAGCTTGCTCATTGATGGCTCCACAAGAAAGGACAAGGCTATTCTCTTCTTCATTAGTAGGCTCATAGGTTGAGTTCAAGGAGGTTTTATTTTCAAAACATGGGTTCTCAATGATAGCACTACATGACCGTTTCACTTCAGCACATGTACTCATGACCTTTGGTTTAAGCTTAGACTTAGGACAAGCAACATCCAAGCATGACACAACAACCATTTGGCCTAAACTCTTATCTTTCCCAACTGTTTTGATGGCTTCTAAACTATCCCCTTTAGTTAAGACCTCATGATTTGTAGGCCTTACTAAGATCTTCTCAACATATAAGGCTAACTCAAGCAAATCATCATATGGATACAACACTTCTACATCAATTCTCTTTGCAATTTCAGATTTCAAGCCATGGTAAAATCTAATTCCCTTTTGCACAACCTCAACATTCATATCACAAACAAAGTGTAGTTCCTCAAACAACTTAGCATATTCAAGGACACACAATGAACTTTGTTTAAGGGCTTTTAGTTCAGTCCACAAATCCTCCATGGTAGAACAAGGTAGATACTCTTGTTTCATGTTCCTTTTAAGTTTAAACCAAGAACTAATCATACCCTTCCCTTCCATTCTCCTTGAAAGTTTAAGAGTATTATACCATAGCAAAGCAAAATCCTTTAAACAAGACACAACAAGTTCAAGCTTCCTTTTTTCAGAATAACACTTGTGCTCAAAGTAGCATTCAACATCATACAACCAAGACACAAATGCTCTACTGTTTTCACCATTAAAGGAAGGAAGTAATGGTGTTTTACCTTTGCTCCCAAGGGTAGGAGAGGGCTTAGAACACTCATGTGGCAGGTGGTACTTCCCTTGGTACAAATCAGGAGGTTTAGGCTCCCTTGGAACACCATAGTTGCTGGTTGCCTTCTTTGGAAGCACATCACCATCATACCCTTTTGTAAGAGCTTGCAACTTCCCCCTAGCTTCTTCTAAGGACTTGGAGATGGAACCAAGGTCACAAGGCTTCATTCTTTGACATGTAACATAAGGCATAACAAACATTGCTACTGATTTACTCACACAAATCAGATTGCACTCCTCTCTTGAAAACAGGTTGTTTTTGTGTTTATAATGTAGGTAGGGAAACATAAACTCACAAACCAAAGCTCTGATAACCAATTGCACTGTAAATACTGAGGAAAGTAGCAAATTCAGTAGGTTTCTTGCTTGCAATACACACACACCAAGGAAGATACAAAAGGACTCGAAACAACTAAAAAAACCTTACACTAGATAAGGAGGGGTAACAAGATAGACCCTTATCCAGCACAAAGCAAAGATATAGGGGGTGGTGAGATTAGTTGCAACGGGAGTATGTGACCAAGCCAAGACACGAGCCATGACACGAGCTCAAGACAAGACACAAACTCAAGACAAGACTCAACATCAAAACAACAACATACATTCAGACAACACCATGACCAGCTATGACAATGTTCTATTCAGTCCAAGCCACAACCACTTCAAGCCTGCTAAGACAACACCACCACAACCAGAACAAAGCCTAGCCATCCACTTCCCAAGACTAGGCCACAACAAAGCTCAGCCAACAGCCCAACAAACCCAACACAACAAAAACAGCCCCCAGCCAAAAACAGCCTATCACAGCCTTTCTAAACAAGGTCCATGGGGCCCCACACAATCAAACAAGCCTAACCAACCCTCAAACCTATGTCTTGGGAAGGTCCTCTACAACTTTCCCCAGGACTTCCCTCCCCAGAAACAAACACACAAAGAGTTAGCTTAGGGACAACTTCAGACTGTCCAGATTTCAGCCTTTTTGCAGTAGTTAACATGTCACTATCAAACTTTCCTTTTATGATCAAACAAACTCGAGGGCCTTTTAGAAGGACCTTTGGCATCCATCCCACTTCAGTTGAGCTCAAGAATCAAGCTCAGAAGTCCACCCCTCCACCAGTTTCAACCCCAACAAACCCATTAAGGCAGATTGTCCTATTAGAATTACTTTTCTGCTTTATCTACTTTATGTCAGTTTTCCTGCAAGTTTGTAGCTGTTATTTTGTTTCATGTTGTAAGCCTTTGTGGCCCTAGATATCTCCTAACGTCTGAGTTGTATCCTTGTTGCCTATATAAGGCCTTTACCTAATGAAATGCAAATCAGATTTGAAGTAAAACATAAAACTGAAACCTTGTTTCTGTTGCAATCTCTTGGCTGTGTGCTTGAGACAACTTCCTTTGCTTTGTGCTTGGAAGTGAGCTTGGGTCCTTAGCTGTGTGCTGGGATCAAGGTTCAACCCTCAACCATTGGCTTTGTGCTTTGGTTAAGGTCCTATCCTTGTTCTTTAACAATCAATTCAAACAGAAACAGAGTACTTGCAAGTGTCTTAATCTTAGCTCAATTTGTCATTGTTTAGTTGTCTTTTCTGAATAGTTTCAGTGCAAATTGGTTATCAGAGCTTTGGTTTGTGAGTTCATCTACCTAACTACATTAAAAACACAAAATACAACCATGAGTGAAGAGAGAATCACAGGTCTTGAAAACACAGTTCAAGATCTTGTCAGAACTGTAATGGAGGTCTCTAGATCTGTCAATGAACTCCTTGAGGGCCAACAGAACAATGATACAAGGGGAGGCAGAGGTCGAGGAAGAGGAGCACCTTTCCCACAAGGTGGAGGAAGGAGGAGACAACCTGTAGATCAGTTTGAAATGTCAGATTCAGATGGCTCAGATCACAGCCTTCTCAGACACCAAGACAAAGATATCAAGGTAGAGATTCCTGACTTTCTAGGTAGCTTGAACCCTGATGATTTCTTAGATTGGCTAAGGTCTGTAGAAAGAGTCTTTGAGTTTAAAGGATACACTGATAGAAAGGCTTTTAAGGTTGCTATCATGAAACTAAAAGGCTATGCCTCACTTTGGTATGAAAACATGAAAACCTTGAGGGTTAGGGAAGGGAAAGAACCTGTAAAGTCATGGCTCAAACTGAAAAAGAAAATGAGAGCTAAGTTTGTCTCTAGGGACTACACTCAAGACATGTTCATTAAGCTTACTCACCTAAAGCAAGACCAAAGACCTTTAGAGTCCTACCTAAGAGACTTTGAACAACTCACTTTGCAATGTGAGGTTGTTGAGAAATCTGAACAAAAGATAGCAAGGTTCTTAGAGGGGTTGGATGAAAGGATAGCTAGCAAAGTCAGGCTACAAAACATATACTCCTTTGAGGAAGCTGTCAACTTGTCTTTAAGGGTAGAAAAATTGGGAAAAGGAAAGGCCAGTGCTTCTAAGACACCTTCCAGAACCCCCACCTTCAAACCTTTTGTAGGAGTTAAGATAGGAGAACCTGTGGTTCCTGTTAAGACTCCTTTCAACCTTGATAAAGGCAAGGCTGTTGAGGCAGGCCAAAGGAAGACTACCCCTCTCAAAAAGTGCTTTCAATGTCAAGGGTATGGGCATTTTGCTAGAGAATGCCCATCTAAAAGGGCTCTGAGTACCCTAGAAGTAATCCATTGGGGAGATGATGAAGTGTTGGTCTGTGATGAAGAGATGGAAGAGCCTGAGGTAGAGGCTAGTGAGGAGTTGATAGAGCCTGATGCAGGGTTAAGTTTGGTAACATGGAGGGTAATGCATACTCAACCACAACCTTTGGAAGAGGACCAAAGACACCAGATCTTTAGGACCAGATGTACCATCAAGGGTAGAGTATGTAACCTCATTATTGATGGGGGAAGCTGCACTAATGTGGCCTCCAAAACACTGATAGACAAGCTAGCTCTACCCACCAAAGACCACCCCCTACCTTACAAACTCAGATGGCTAAACAAAGGGGCTGAGATCAAGGTGGATAAACAATGTGTTATACCTTTCTCAATTGGTAAAGGGTATGTGGATGAGAGTCTTTGTGATGTTCTACCTATGGATGCATGTCACCTTCTGCTTGGGAGACCATGGGAGTTTGATAGGGATGCCATACACCATGGGAGAGACAACACCTACACCTTCAAGTATGGGAAGAAGAAGATCACCCTAGCACCTTTACCACCTGCTTTAAAGATCAACCCAAACCCCATGAGTGAGGCTTCCAAAGAAGTCATGTTGATAAGTGAATCAGAAATAGCACAAGAGCTAAGTGAGCTACAACCTGTATACATATTGCTAGTCAAGGAGACTGGGATGAGTATCATTGATATCCCTGAAGAGGTCAAATCTATCCTAGAAAGTTATGGTGATGTCTTCCCTACTGAGCTTCCTAGTGGACTGCCACCACTTAGAGGGATAGAGCACCACATTGACCTAGTGCCTGGAGCTATCTTACCCAACAAGCCAGCCTACAGGAGTGACCCTAAGGCTACACAAGAGCTCCAACTTCAAGTAGGTGAACTACTCAACAAGGGCTATGTCAGAGAGTCCCTCAGTCCTTGTGCTGTACCAGCCTTGCTTGTGCCAAAGAAGGATGGGACTTGGCGTATGTGTATTGACAGTAGGGCCATCAACAACATTACCATCAAGTATAGGTTTCCCATACCTAGACTTAATGATATTCTGGATGAGCTAAGTGGGGCTCAAGTGTTCACTAAGATTGATCTGAGGCAGGGCTACCACCAAGTGAGGATAAGAGCAGGGGATGAATGGAAGACAGCTTTCAAGACTAAACATGGGCTCTATGAATGGTTGGTGATGCCTTTTGGGTTGTCTAATGCCCCTAGCACCTTCATGAGGTTGATGACAGAAGTCCTAAGGCCTTACTTAGGCAAGTGTGTAGTGGTTTACTTTGATGATATTCTTATTTACAGTTCAACAAAGGGAGAACATTTGCAACATCTGAAGATGTTGTTTGAGGTCCTAAGAGAAAACAAGTTGTATGGCAAGCTAGAGAAGTGCACCTTCATGCAGCCTGAGGTTTACTTCCTTGGGTTCATCATCTCTAAGAAAGGGGTAGCAGTTGATCCTGAGAAAGTGCAAGCAATCAAGGAATGGCCCATTCCCCAAACTGTTACTGATGTAAGAAGTTTCCATGGGTTGGCATCTTTCTATAGGAGGTTCATACAAGGGTTTAGTTCAATCATGGCCCCTATTACTGAGTGCATGAAGAAGGGAGAGTTCAAGTGGAATGAGAAGGCTGAAAGGTCCTTCAATCTGATCAAAGAGCTATTGTGCAAGTCTCCAATATTGGTTCTACCAGACTTTAACAAACTCTTTGAGGTAGAGTGTGATGCCAGTGGTCTTGGCATAGGAGCTGTGCTTACTCAAGAAAAGAAACCTGTGGCATACTTTAGTGAGAAGCTAAATGGGGCCAAGCTTAACTATTCCACATATGACAAGGAATTCTATGCCATTGTGAGGGCATTGAATCATTGGGGACACTACTTGAAGCCTAAGCCTTTTGTGCTTCATTCTGATCATGAGGCTCTCAAATACATCAATGGACAGCACAAACTCAACCCCAGGCATGCCAAATGGGTAGAGTTCTTGCAATCCTTCTCATTCTCCAGCAAGTATATAGAGGGTAAGAACAATGTTGTAGCTGATGCATTGTCTAGAAGGTCTGTAATGTTGACCTTCATGGAGCAAAGGGTGTTGGGGTTTGAATTTATGAAAGAGCTCTATCAAGAAGACCCAGACTTCAAGCATGAATGGGAGGTACATCAAGAAGGGCAAGTCAAGAAAGGAAGCAAATACACAGCTCAAGAAGGATACTTATTTTATGGGAACAAACTGTGTGTGCCTAAGGGACCTTATAGGGGATTACTGGTCAAAGAGGTTCACTCCAATGGCCTTGCTGGTCACTTTGGGGTACAGAAGACCTATGACATCTTACAAGATCAGTTCTATTGGCCTAAGATGCTCAGTGATGTGCAAGATGCCCTCAAAAGATGCAGATCTTGTCAACTAGCCAAGGCACATTTTCAAGCAGGCCCTTACACACCACTTCCAGTACCCAACAAGCCATGGGAAGACCTCAGTATGGATTTCATTGTAGCCTTACCTAGAACTCAAAGGGGAAAGGATTCAATCATGGTGGTTGTAGATAGATTTAGCAAGATGGCACATTTCATTGCTTGTAAGAAGACTGAGGATGCCTTGGGGGTGGCTGAAATATACTTTAGAGAGGTTGTCAAGTTGCATGGGGTCCCTAGAAGCATTGTCTCAGATAGAGACACAAAGTTCATGAGCCATTTCTGGAGAACCTTGTGGAAGCTATTGAAGACCAGGTTATTGTTTAGTACTTCTCACCATCCCCAAACTGATGGGCAGACAGAAGTCACTAACAGAACACTAGGGAAGATCTTAAGGAGCATTGTTTCTAAGTCATTGAAAGATTGGGACCTCAAGCTAGCACAAGCTGAGTTTGCCTTCAACAGAGCTCCCTCCAGCAGCACAGGTAAAAGTCCTTTTGAAACAGTTTATGGCACTAATCCTCTCATGCCTACAGACCTAGCACCAGTCAAAGGAAACAAGGCAAGCTATGATGCAAAGAAAAGAGTTGAGCAAATGATACAGATTCATGAGAAAGTCAAGAAGCAGATTGAAAGGTCCAATGAGTTGTACAAGGCTAGGTCCAAAGGGCCTAAGAAAGCAAGGGAGTTCAAGGCAGGGGATCTTGTATGGTTGCATTTAAGAAAAGAGAGATTTCCAGACAAGAGGAGAAACAAGCTCATGCCAAGGGCTGATGGACCATTTGAGATATTAGAGAAGATAGGCACCAATGCTTACAAGGTGGATCTACCAGGAAGCTATGGTGTACATGGTACTTTCAATGTTGGAGACCTGAGTCCTTACCATGGTGAATCAGATGATGAAGGTGAGGAAGATTTGAGGGCAAATCCTTTTCAAGAAAAGGAGGTTGCAACGGGAGTATGTGACGAAGCCAAGACACGAGCCATGACACGAGCTCAAGACAAGACACAAACTCAAGACAAAACTCAACATCAAAACAACAACCTACATTCAGACAACACCATGACCAGCTATGACAATGTTCTATTCAGTCCAAGCCACAACCACTTCAAGCCTGCTAAGACAACACTACCACAACCAGAACAAAGCCTAGCCATCCACTTCCCAAGACTAGGCCACAACAAAGCTCAGCCAACAGCCCAACAAACCCAACACAACAAAAACAGCCCCCAGCCAAAAACAGCCTATCACAGCCTTTCTACACAAGGTCCATGGGGCCCCACACAATCAAACAAGCCTAACCAACCCTCAAACCTATGTCTTGGGAAGGTCCTCTACAACTTTCCCCAGGACTTCCCTCCCCAGAAACAAACACACAAAGAGTTAGCTTAGGGACAACTTCAGACTGTCCAGATTTAAGCCTTTTTGCAGTAGTTAACATGTCACTATCAAACTTTCCTTTTATGATCAAACAAACTCGAGGGCCTTCTAGAAGGACCTTTGGCATCCATCCCACTTCAGTTGAGCTCAAGAATCAAGCTCAGAAGTCCACCCCTCCACCAGTTTCAACCCCAACAAACCCATTAAGGCAGATTGTCCTATTAGAATTACTTTTCTGCTTTATCTACTTTATGTCAGTTTTCCTGCAAGTTTGTAGCTGTTATTTTGTTTCATGTTGTAAGACTTTGTGGCCCTAGATATCTCCTAACGTCTGAGTTGTATCCTTGTTGCCTATATAAGGCCTTGACCTAATGAAATGCAAATCAGATTTGAAGAAAAAACATAAAACTGAAACCTTGTTTCTGTTGCAATCTCTTGGCTGTGTGCTTGAGACAACTTCCTTTGCTTTGTGCTTGGAAGTGAGCTTGGGTCCTTAGCTGTGTGCTGGGATCAAGGTTCAACCCTCAACCATTGGCTTTGTGCTTTGGTTAAGGTCCTAACCTTGTTCTTTAACAATCAATTCAAACAGAAACAGAGTACTTGCAAGTGTCTTAATCTTAGCTCAATTTGTCATTGTTTAGTTGTCTTTTCTGAATAGTTTCAGTGCATTAGTCCAACACACAGTAAAGACTAAGGACACCGTGATATCAACCCAACACACAGTAAAGATTGACAACACCTTAACAAGACTCAAGCAAATGCCCAGAGTTTGTAGTTTGAAAAACACAATGGTTTTCAGTTTTAATCATTCATTCAAATCTGATTTCATTAGGTTACAAAGCAAGGCTTATATAGGCCAAGAGAGACACATCTAAGGGTCTCAAATGCATCATCTAATGTACAATAAGTCGTGGCCTTGGCCTTACACAAATTAGAATACTAACTAGGATACAAAAGCATAAAGTAATAAAGCATAAAGCATAAGACAGAAAACAGGCTGCTCCTCTTTGTCTTGTTGTGCAAGGTCAATTAAGATGTGTAAGACCTTGGAGCTTGGGCTTGGCAGCTACCATCTTCAAGTACAAAGGGTTAGGATGTCTTTCAAGTCGTGCCCTTGTCTTGCCTAGCCACATATAGCACCCAAAACAGCCTTGGTACAAGACAATGCTGAAATGTCCCTATCTGGACCCATTTGTTTGTTCTTAGCTAAACCTGCTCTTTTATTGTGAATTAGCAAAAACTTTCCTGGACTTTTCTCTTCCTAAGACCCTAAACTAATAGTAATAGGCCTTGGAACAACTTAATTCATATTAGGGGTTGCCTTGGACGAAGCTCTTTGATGTTGGACCTGAACCGGGTGAGATAGGACATGGACCCTTCTGATTGCATTTTGTAACACTCATAACTCTCTGCTCAGGATGAATTTGAAGACCCATGATAGCTCATGTGAAAGCTATTGATGTTAGCTTTCGCCTCCAAAAAGAATCACCCCTAAACATTCAGTAGATTTTGAGTTATGCAACTTTGAGTGCAGATTGGTCTTAATCACATACCCAGCAGACTTGCCACTAACTATACCCGTTTTGCTCAGGCCATAACTTTCTCTTTAGAATGATGTAGGAGTAACCCAAGGTGCCATTTTGAAGCTAAATGAGTTATCTTCTTCCTCCATTTGGAATCACTCAATTCTAGTCATCCAACCTTCAGCTATGATGCATTTAGTAACAGGGGGTCAGGCTGATCTCTACATTGCACTCTTCTGTAGGGGCTGTCTTATAGCAACCATAGGGCAAGCTACACACCTGATATGCTGGTGGTTCCAACTTCATTTTGTATCTAAGACACTAAGCTTTCCAACCATATAAAGATCATCAAGATTAAATGAGTGTAGCTTAAATTAAGTTGCCAAGAACATGACCCTTATCTTGTTCCTGCTGCGATCACATTTGCTTTAAGTAGGATTTGGTGACTTTGAAGCACCCATAAGCTTGGAGTCTTGTAAGGCTAATCATGACCATGAAATTTAGGCTTTCCCTTGATTACTCCTGTTGCAGCCTTATTCTATCTGTCGTAAGCTTAACATGGATTGTCTGAAGACAACCAATATCACCCTGCAGATGGCTGATAGATCTGTTAGGAGACCCTTAGGTGTCGTAGAAGACTTGCCCGTTAAGGTGGGCAAGTTTTTTATTCCTGTTGACTTCATAGTCTTAGACATTGCTGAGGATACCCGTACCCAAATTATTTTGGGTCGGCCGTTTTTGTGTACTGCTGGGGCCATCATAGATGTTAAACTCGGGCGTTTGACTCTAGCTGTAGGGGATGATACAATTTCGTTCAGTTTACCTGACACTTTATCTAGACCTATGATAGAGGATACCTGCTTTTCTGTTGATATCATTGATGAGTTTATTTATGAGTTTTGGCCGGATTCCTTGATAAAGGATCCGTTGGAGTCTTTGACTTTGTTAGATGAGTGTGCAGATTATTCTGATGACGATGACACTGTGCAGAAATTGCTTGGAGCTACTGCAGATGAGGTAGAATTGACTGACGCATAGGAAGAACAACTGGGACATTTGGGTCATGCCTTGTGTTCCATAGATGTAAAGGTTCCCGAGCGTAAGCCTCTTCCGACTCACCTTAAGTATGCCTTTCTTGATAATACTGAGCAATTTCCAGTTATTGTTAGTTCCAAATTGAAAGAGGAACAGCTAACCGCTTTGTTGGTTGTACTTAAGAGGAACAGGAAAGCAATGGGTTATTCACTGGATGACATCAAGGGCATCAGCCCTGATGTCTGTATGCACAGGATTGAGCTGGAAGAAGGTCACAAACCTTGCAGACAGGGTCAGCGGAAGCTGAACCCGAAGATGAAGGAGGTTGTGATGACCGAGGTGATGAAACTACTCGATGCAGGTATTATTTATTCAGTTGGTCACTCCAAATGGGTAAGCCCAGTCCAGGTCGTACCCAAGAAAGGAGGTACTACAGTTGTAAAAAATGAAAAGAATGAATTGATACCTACTCGACTAGTAACAGGGTGGTGGATGTGTATAGACTACAGACAGTTAAATGCCGCCACCAAGAAAGATCATTTCCCCCTTCCTTTCATTGATCAGATGATAGAAAGGTTAGCTTCTCATGAGTTTTTCTGTTATCTGGACGGATACTCAGGGTTCTTTCAGATCCCTATTCATCCAGATGATTAGGAAAAGACTACTTTTACTTGTCCTAAGGGTGTTTTTGCTTATCGTAGAATGCCTTTTGGTTTGTGTAATGCCCCTGCTACCTTTCAGAGGTGCATGATGGGGATATTTTCTGAGTATATAGAGTCTATCATGGAAGTCTTTATGGATGACTTCAGCGTCTATGGGAATGATTTTGATAAATGTTTAGCTAACCTTGATAAAGTTTTGCTGCGTTGTATTGAGGTTAATTTGGTGCTAAACTGGGAGAAGTGCCATTTCATGGTCAATGAGGGAGTAGTCCTTGGGCACTTGGTTTCGAATAGGAGTATTGAGGTAGACAGAGCAAAGGTGCAAGTGATTCAGCAATTACCCCCTCCTATTAACGTTAACGGGGTGAGGAGTTTCCTTGGTCACGCCGGTTTTTATCGCCGGTTCATCAAGGACTTCTCTAAGATTATTAAACCACTTACACAGTTGCTATTAAAAGATGCTCCTTTCGATTTTACTGATGATTGTCTTTCTGCTTTTAACACTTTGAAACAGGCTTTGGTCTCTGCACCCATCATTCAGCCTCCTGATTGGACGCTGCCGTTTGAGATTATGTGCGATACAAGCGATTACGCACTAGAAGCGATGCTTGGCCAGCGGAAAGACAAAGCTTTGAATGCTATTTACTATGCGAGCCGAACTCTGGATGAGGCTCAAGTGAAATATTGCACTGAAACTATTCAGAAAGACAACTAAACAATGACAATTTGATTGAGGTTCAGACACTTTGCAAATACTCTGTTTCTGTTTGGACTAATTGACAAAGAACTAAGATAGGACCTTAACCAAAGCACAAAGCCAATGATTGAGGGGTGAACTTTGATCCCAGCACACAGCTAAGGACCCAAGCTCACTTCCAAGCACAAAGCAAAGGAAGTTGTCTCAAGCACACAGCCAAGAGATGCAACAGAAACAAGGTTTCAGTTTTATGTTTTACTTCAAATCTGATTTGCATTTCATTAGGTAAGGGCCTTATATAGGCAACAAGGATACAACTCAGACGTTAGGAGATATCTAGGGCCACAAAGGCTTACAACATGAAACAAAATAAC
>JAIUZE010022322.1:0-12706 GCA_022085475.1 Heliosperma pusillum | reverse complement strand
AAAGAGGCGGAAAACGAGCTCAAGCCTCATAACATGCGGTACGCTACATGCAAATAACACCACCTCGCAAGTACACAACATTTGACGGCCGGGTCGATCAACGCATAGCGTTCAACTCCAACAACGTCGTCGTATGCCCACTAACACATGCATTTAAGCAGTAGGATACCTCTCCGTTCCGACATTCCAGCCTTACGAACGGGAAGGTAGCCAAGGGAATGAGAGTACAAAGCACAAGACAAAATAGTGCTCAAACCGTATCATTTGTAAAAACCGACTCAAAGTGGGAACATACCAAAAACCGTTACAAAACATGAGAATATGGCATTATATAAATGTAAATATGATAAACATGAATCAATACATGATACATAAGCATTAGAAAAAGTTTATGAAGCATAATGAATAAGAAACATAGTTACCTCTCCAAAACAACAAGTTTGGAAACTAACTAAAACAAGGGTTCACTTCAAACTGTCATAACTAGAGTTCTAGACATGTAAATACAGAAATTCTAAGTCGAGGTGATAGCTTATCCTGTTACGGTTCCAACGAATGGTCACAAGCCTAAAACAAGCAAGTAACAAAGGAGATATTATCATTCTACCAAAAAGGGTCAGTGCAGTGAAACTGCACAAGTCACGACCGTGACTTGTATTTCACGACCGTGAAATGAGGTTTCACGACCGTGACATGCCATCTCACGACCGTGAGATGTGTGACCAATTCACCCGAGAACCTTCAACATAAATTCAATCCGTTTATTTCCAATTCTCATAATTCCTCTCTAATAACTATCAACAATCAATATTCATCATCAACAATCATCAAACAACAACAATCATTATCCATAACATAATTCCTAACTTACTTATCGTATTCTAAATACGAATCATAGCATATAAAGCATGTAAAACACGTAAATGATACCGAGTAACCCTTCACCGTTACCTTTACGCGTCTTTAATCGATTACTAAGCCTTCCTAGTAGTCTCCACCTACAAATAGGTAATAAAAGATGAATAAAATTCATCTTGAGAAAGACGGAAAGATTGAAAAGCGGGAAAGACGATGATTTTAATATCAGTACGGATAGAGGAAGGTAAGAGGGGAAGAATAAGACGAACTTACGTGAATTTGAGCAACAAACGAACGAGCTATGACGATTCTAAGAATGGAAAGATTATGGAGGCTAGGTTTTCTTTGGTTTTCTTAAGGAAGAAGAAAGAGTTGAGTTGTGTGAGTGTTAGGGTTTATGAAGGAGTATAAGTAAAGGGTGAGTCGGAAAAGTCAACGAAAGCCAAAGTCGACTTAAGAGTCAAGAAAAGTCAAAGACGACTCAAAAGTCAAGAATAGTTAAAGACGACTCAAAAGTCAAGAAAAGTCAAAGACGACTCAAAAGTCAAGAAAAGTGAAAGACGACTCAAAAGTCAAGAAAAGTCAAAGACGACTCAAAAGTCAAGAAAAGTCAAAGACGACTCAAAAGTCAAGAAAAGTCAACCTCGCCTTAAGACGGGATTCTCATGGAATCTCGCGGAAATTCCAAATACGAACTCGGAAATTCTAAATTCGACTCGGAACATAAAATTCTAAATTAAAATTTAAATTTGCTGAAAGGTTTCCGTAAAATATTTTCACTAGAAAAATAGGGTACATTTCCGGGTGTTACACCATATCAATGTGAGGAAATTTCTTCTTTTATATAAATGTCTTTATATTTGCATGCATGTTACATAGATCATTAAATACTAAATTAACAAGTAATTTAGCAACTAATTAGAGGAGTCTAATTAATTTCTATGGACTTTCGTGTGGTATCAGAGCTAGCTTGTAGCATGCATGTTCATTTTGGACATTTTTTATTAAAGTTATAAGATAACTAATAAATCAAAAATTTAAGTTAAAATATGATTCTGACAAATTTTTTGGTGCATGTATACCTACTGACCTCAAAATGCTTGTGGTCAAATTTTGTGATTATAGGGATTGATTTGCTATTTATTTTGATTTTTGGCTTTTAAACCGAGTTAACATGCATTTTATGAGTTAAAAGTTAACTAAAAATATTTTCATGTTGATTCTGGCCATGAAATTTTAATATGATCTCACATGCATGTCATAAATATTGTATGTATAATTTCGTGACTTTTAATTAAGTATTGCATGTTTATTGATTTTTATACGCTAAAAGTCGATAATATGTGATTATTATGTTCATAAAATGGAAAAATCTTTTTATGGTCATGAAATTTTTTGTTACATTTTAAATTTTGATGTTGAGCATCTTGGTGAAATTTCATAATTTGTTTCACTGTTTTAATACATTTAATGATTTTTATTTGATAAAACCATTAAATACTAAGTTATTTGTTCATAAAATTAATTTAAATTTTTTGAGCAAATGTTTTTTATTTTTAGTGTTCCAGGAAATGTTCCAGAATGTAAAAAAAAAAAATTTTCCAATTTTTATGATGTTTATATTTTATTTTGGGTTTATTTCATAATTGTTATGATTAAACCGTTATATTTAGCAAATGAAATCAAATCGATCTAATTAATGACCAACAAAATTCGTAGGGACTAATTTTGAGTTATAAAACAGTTTAGTTAATTAGTTTGAATTTAAATAATATTTAAATGTTGATATTGATTTTTAATGGTTAAAAATCAATAAATCCCGTAAAATCGAGCTACAATGAGCATGAATGTGTTTAGGGCGATTTTGGCATGAATTTTGCAGCAATTTATTTTATTTATGGTTGAATGAATGAATGTCATTTATTTAATAATTTATGCAAATTTTGTTCCTAGTATGGCCTAGTTATTTTTAATTGTTATTACCCGTAATGTAAGGGAATAACGGTTTGGTTGTAATTTTATTGCGATCTCGTATCGCCGGTTTGTATAATTTAATAATTTCATTTTATAGAATAAATGTATAATAGGAATTTGTATATTTGTATATTTGTAATTATTTCTCCCTCAAGACGGTGCCATTTTTGGAAGGTGTTCCAAGTGAAGAGGCAAGGGACCAAGGAGTTGGTTTCCGAATTTGTAATTATCTAGTTAATTTGATTAGCTAGGTGGCCATACTTGGGTTTTTCCGTTGCTTGTTGCTTGCTTTATTTCCGCTCATGCCAAAATCATCACACATGCATTTTATTTTCCGTTATTATCAATTCAACGTTATTCACAATTCACCGACTTAGTTCATTAATAACTAAATTGAAAAGATCTCTCACATATTTAAAAAAAATTGAGATTAGCCTTACCAATTAGTAACACCTATGAATCTCGTGTTCATTAGGGCTACCACGCTCGTGGGTCCCTTTTTACCTCGGGTAAGTAGGGTGATACGATCACAAGCTAAAATTGGATAGGACTCAACGAGATAAGCGTTATCTTGGGACTAGGAGATGGATTTAGTTGAAATCCGTCAACCAAGAGTTCTAAGGGTAGAATTCGTCAAGTAATGACTTACCATTTCTAGATAAAGGTAGCATGTGACTATTTTTATTTAAAGATGGGTCTTGGAATCATTAATATAATTTAGTGAGAGGTCATTATATAAATGCTAAACTTGTTAAAATGTTTTTCAAGTAAATTAACAATGAATGTTTATATATTTCTTTTTGTTGTAGTAACCATATTCGCACAATGTCAACTTCATCCAACAACGCAACCTTGGGTAAGGACTCATGGTTGAGATCCGTCATGGACAAATGTGTCCTAAAAGATGGCGGAAGTAACTTTGTTGAATGGGAATCAACGTTCAAGAGCGCCGCGATATCCGATAACGTGCTTCGCTACTTGGTCGAAGAGTCCCCCACCGAACCCGCGCCTAGATCGTCCGCGGTGGTTCGGGCCGAATATGACCTTTATTTGAAGGTTGCCAATGACGTCAAGAATGTCTTGATTTGGTCAATCTCACCCAAACTCAAACTCCAATTGATATCTCTCAATGCATATGCGATATTCACAAGGATTACGTCGATGTTTTCGCAAGCCCCTCCAATTCTCCAATATGAGGCGGCTACGAAATTCTTTGACACTAAGCTTCAAAGGGGCCAAAACGTTCGCCCACACGTGTTCAAAATGGTTGAGCACGCCGACACCTTAGAGCGTCTAGGGTGCAAAATTCCGAAGCAATTGGTGGTGGGTAAAGTCCTTCATTCCCTCACACCTAAGTTCACCCAATTTAGGGTGAACTATAACATGAATGGCATGGACAAGAGTTTCCATGAACTCCATGCACTCCTCACCCAAGCGGAGAGGGATATGGAGGCTAGTGGGAGTGAACCCAAGGACGTTCTTTCAATGAAAATGAAGAACATGAACCTTGGGGTGAAAAAAGACAAGGGAAAGGGTAAGGCTCTTTTCAAGAGAGTCGGCAAGGGAAAGGGCAAGGTCTTTTATAAGTCCAAGCCCAAGGTCAACAAACACACGGAGGCGGATTGCTATTATTGTAATGGCAAAGGGCATTGGAAACGCAATTGCCCCAAATACTTGAAAGACAAGAACGACGGTTGTGTGACAACGTCAGGTAAAATTCTTTCATCACTCTATATGATAGATATTAACTTTGCTAGTACATCTTCTTGGGTATTTGATACCGGTTGTGGTTCTCACCTTTGTAATCATGTACATGGGTTGAAGGACGCGCAAGCACTAGCCAAGGGTGACGTGGACCTGCGCATGGGAAATGGAGCTAATGTAGCCGCAGTTTCCGTAAGCACCTACGTTCTTCTTTTGCCTAATGGTTTAGAGTTGTATTTAAATAATTGCTATTATGTACCAACTCTTACCAAGAACATTATCTCCATTTCCGTGTTAGACATGGAAGGGTTTTCATTTTGTATTAAGAACAATCGTTGTACTTTTTCTTTAAATGAAATGGTTTATGGCGAGGCCATTTCTATTGGAGGTATTTATGTTCTAGATATTGCAAAAGAGGTCTATCATGTAGAAAAAAAGAAGCTCAAAACAGGTGAACCTAATCAATCATACCTTTGGCATTGTCGTTTAGGGCACATAAACGAACGACGCATAAAGAGACTTGTTTCATCTACAGTACTCAAACCATTCGATTACGAATCTTATGGCGTATGCGAATCTTGTCTTCTAGGCAAGATGACTCGTGCTCCTTTTACGGGAAAAGGGGACACGAGCAGTGAAGTATTAGGACTTATACATACGGATGTATGCGGTCCAATGACTATCCCCAAGCTAGAGGTGGTTATCACTACTTCATTACTTTTACCGACGACTTGAGTAGATATGGATATGTCTAGTTGATGAGGGCATAAAAGTGATGCTTTTGAAAAATTCAAAGAATTTCAAAATGGAGTAGAAAACCAATTGAATAAAAAGATTAAAGCCCTACGATCCGATCGTGGTGGTGAATACTTGAACAATGAATTTGATTCACACCTAAAAGATTGTGGTATAGTATCACAATGGACTCCTCCTGGGACACCTCAATTAAATGGCGTGTCCGAAAGGAGAAATCGAACTTTATTAGATATGGTTCGATCTATGATGAGTCCAACAGAGCTTCTTGATTATTTTTGGGGTTTTGCCATCTTATCTGCAATATTTTCACTAAATCGAAGCCCGACTAAAGCGGCAAACAAGACTCCATATGAGATATGGACAGGGAAAGTCCCTTATTTGTCGTTTATGAGAATTTGGGGATGCAAGGCTTTTGTTAAGAATAAGTCTGACGATAAACTCGCTCCCAAATCTGACAAATGTCTGTTTGTAGGATATCCAAAGGAATCACGTGCTTATTACTTCTACAATAAACACGAGGACAAAGTATTTGTGTTTCGTGATGCAGTCGTTTTAGAAAATGATTTTATTTCTAAGAGACAGAGTGGGAGAAAATTTGAACTTGATGAAGTTCAAGAGTCACAAACCGAAAAGGACAATGAGGAAAACGTTCCCTCTTCGTCTGACACGGTCATTATTTCTTCGGAACCTAGGAGGTCAAGCAGAATTAGTCATCAACCTAATAGATACCTTGGTATTATAGAGTTGGAGATAGCAGAGTGTCACTTCAAATTTGAACCAATATTTCCTATTTTACAAAAAATTGAGTAAAGAGTGTACCGTGAGAGTTCATTGTCAAAAAGATCATGCAAGAGCTGAAAAGGTCCAAAGAATATTTTCTATGCTACGTCGTTATGTAAATCTCAACCATGTTTCGCATTTTCCTTCGCCCTTGTTGTTACGGGTTTGTGATTCATCTACTTGTTAAGAGCTTATTTTTGAGATTTGTATGATAGATTGATCATTGTTTGCTACCCTTGTCCTGGTTTTGATTGTTATGTTTGCTTGAGGACAAGCAAGGGTTTAGCTTGGGGGAGTTTGATAAGTGATATTTTGTACTGATTTATCCCCCGTTTTAGCTCGATTTCTATACGATTTATGCACTTTGTTAAGTGATTAACGAGCTAATATTGCTATTCTAGTTGTTTTGCGTGTTTTGACTCGTTTTATAGGAAATGAAGCGGTTTTGCTATATTTTCCTACTTTATGGAGCAAAGGCACTAAAATACGATTTTTCAAGGAACCGATGATAGCCATTTCATGATTTGATTACGATTCCGCTACATCCTTCCTTGAATGGATTTATCTTGGACTTTGGCTTTGAACTTCAAAAGGAAACATCAACCCAAGTCAAAGGAGACTAGCCCAAGCCCAATTTCGTATTGCATTGACCAAGACGAAGGCATAGGATTCCGTGCCCAAGAGACGAAATTGGAAAAGACGGAAGATTCCATCTTGCACACTTACCCGATCGGATTTGCTGTATACCCGATCGGGTATGTCTGAAAATGGATGTTACTTAGCTCTTCTTCTACCGAGCTTAAATGAGTGATTAAATGCTTTGTCTAGGGTATGAATTTGAACGCGAAATGCATCAGCTTGCAGCCCTATAAAAGCCAATGATCATCACAACAATTAGACATCAACTAGCATATCTTATCATCAACTTACATACTTTCATAATAATCTCATAGTTTACTTCTTTCATACAAGTTTTAGAATATAGTTTATGCAATTTCTTAGTGTTTCTCTATTGTTTTTATAAGCTTTTGTTATTGGGTTGGATAATTGTTCTTTACTTTATTTCCTACATAATTTGCATTCCAATTTCGGTAATCCTCTATCCTTGATTTACTTATGAAATTTTAATCATCATGAATTATAATCTCGTTAGTATTATTCTCATATTATTGTTGTTAGAAAATTAATGTTAAAGCAACCTAGTCGAAACTAAAACATTGTCTATTATGCCATCTTTTATTTTGCCTAATCGTATAATCCTAAAAACTATCATTAGAATCATTACTAGTATAATCACCTTAATCACTTTAGTATTTATATTTCATAGTTTAATTTCCTACATCTTTTTCTTATTAATTTACTTAATCACATGATCATATAAACTAGATATAATATTGTAAGATCATCATTCTGTAAATAAAATAAATAGAATTGTAACATTGAAATGATTAACGAGTTAAATGAATTAAAAGAGGAGTAGATACCAATTGAACCATCTAGTTGTTTCTTCCTTTGGTTGTGCCAAATTCTATAACTTTGTTTAGTGGCCATAAACAATTGTTTGTATTAGTCAATTTCCGTCTTTATAACGAGAGTTGGGATGGGAATTAGGACTGCCAATAGGGGTTTAGTGACCTAACCATGCTGAGAGGACGTTAGGACCCACTAAAAGATCGGTACGAATCCGAAAGGAATATACCGCTACAAGGCCTAGACAATCATAGTAATTCTAATGTTGGTATCAATGAAACTTTTAAATCGTTTTGCATGTATTCCTCTTTCTCTATATCAATTTGATTAGATAGTTTATTTTACCGTATTAGATAGTTTATTTTATTGTTGTTTAGTTAGTTTACTTTATCGTCATTTTATTATTGTTCTTAGGTAGTTTACATTATTGTTATTAGCTAGTTTATTAGTCTAATTAGATAGCCTTTCAATATTGTCATTTAAATATCGCTTTAGTTAGATTTTAAATACTGTCACTTGGATAAGAATACTTCCCCGATCGAATACGTGACAACCCGATCGGGTAAGTCGTCTGTTTTGAGTTTTACATATTGTCATTTACATATTCGTCATTTACATATTGTCATTTACAACTTGTCATTTTATTTTATGTTAGTAGTTTAGACCACCACCTCAAATGACTCAAACTTAAATAAAAATCACCCCATAGCAATTCATAGTTAACACGTACTCCCTGAGGATCGACACCCTACTTCCCTAATACATTCCTTTATGTTGTTAGACTAAGTGTGGGTAATTATTTTTGTATCAGGACCGCGACTGAACCGATCAGCCTTGTATGTAGATGACATACTACTCATTGGGAATGATATTCCAATGCTCACTTCTGTGAAGGAGTGGCTAGGGATACATTTCCAAATGAAAGACTTAGGAGAGGCCCATCGCATCTTAGGTATCCGGATCTATAGGGATAGATCTAAAAGGATACTAGCATTAAGTCAAGAAACTTATATTGATAAGATTCTTGATCGGTTCAACATGAAAGACTCTAAGAGAGGCTTTCTTCCTATGGGAAATGAGATCATTTTGAGCAAGTCAGAGTGCCCTACGAAACTCGAGGAGATTGAACGTATGAAATTGATCCCTTACGCTTCTGCTGTTGGATCAATCATGTATGTTATGATGTGCACTCGTCCCGATGTTGCATATGCTTTGAGCATGACAAGTCGTTACCAAGCAAATCCAGGTGAGCGTCACTGGATAGCCATAAAGAACATCCTTAAGTACTTAAGAAGGACCAAGGATTCGTTCTTAGTGTTTGGAGGCGAGACTGAGTTACGTGTAAAAGGTTACACAGATGCCAGTTTCCAAACAGATAGGGATGATATGAAATCCCAATCCGGCTACGTTTATATGATGAATCGAGGAGCTGTTTGCTGGAAGAGTTTCAAGCAAAGCGTTACGTCGGATTCTACAACAGAAGCAGAGTACCTTGCAGCATCTGAAGCTGCAAAGGAAGCTGTGTGGATTCGACAATTTTTGGAAGGACTAACAGTAGTCCCTACTGCCAAAGATTCTATCACGATTAATTGTGATAACAGTGGGGCTATTTTTCAAGCAAAAGAGCCCAAGTCTAGTAACAAGTCTAGACATGTACTTAGGAAATATCATGTAATTAGAGATTACGTGGACAGAAAGAAAATTGACATTTGTAAGGTTGGGACAGATGACAACATTGCTGATCCTTTAACCAAGCCTTTATCAAAGGGTAAGCATGATGGTCATGTCGTGACAATGGGATTGAGACGTGTACCATAATTCCTTTAGATTATGTAATATGTAATAATTGAATGATGTGTTAATTATTTCATATATGATAATTGCATACATTGTTCGAGTTTTATTATAAACTCTTTTATTTAGTTTGACTAAATTTAATACTTTGTTTATCCGAATAGATTGTAAGACAATGTTGGACCCTATTCAAGTAAACAGGATGAACTTAGTATTTTGTCCCTAGTCACTCAATGAGGTGACGTCTCGAAGTGACTAGATTGTAAGTTGATCGATGGTTGGTTCAACACCATGGGGTCATGAAGATGACTGGTCGTTTACATAGACGGACTGTATGACACTCTGTCGGACAGTGACATTTGTAGAGACTCTTATATCACTTATTTGATGCCTGGTCGTGGCAGGGTCTTCTATCTTATTCCTATGAGTCGATTCTTTTGACTGGCGACCGTCTATCTAAGTCGCTGTAGTTTCCGATTGGTTTTGGTTGATGTTCTAGGTCGTGCCGTAATGGACATTTTCTGAATCATGGTGATCTGCATCATACAGAGTAGATGTATCAACAGGAATTGTCCACCCACGTTCGGTACAAACATTTTTAGGCCACTCGAGGAGAAGTTACTGTAAATGCGTGGCTGTTATGTCTAGTTTCTATATGATTTTACTCCCTAATTTAGCTCGATTTTTACATGATTACTACACTTTGTTTAGTATTTTTATGAGCTAATTACGTGTTCGAGGTGCATTGCTCGTTTTTGCTATGTTTTGTAGGAATCTAAGTATTTAGAGGCTTTTTCCTAACACAATTAGCAAGCACCAAAGTCCAACAAGCTAATATGGACCATGAAAGCAAAACGGCAAGCCAAGCATGAAGATTTGTCAAATGGATTGAATGAAAATGAAAGAAAACAAAAAATGAAGCCCAAAGCAAGGAGTCGACAAACTCAAGCATAGGATACTCCTTTAGATTCTCAAGGAAACCCTAAACTATGCAATTAACCGGAGAATTAAGGTGTTTAAAGGCATAGCTTAGGATTCCTTAAGCATTAAATGGAGAAATTAAGACAATGTGCCCGGATCAAAGAGGCCCTGATCGGGGTTTGGCTTCTGTGAATTCTACCATTTTAAGTTCGACACTTAGGAATATCTTTTCACTTATCTTTGATCGTATATTTTTATCATCTTTTTCACTTATCTTTTATCATATCTTTCATAGCTTTAGCACACATATTTTTCTTAGTTTCATAATTAGTTAAACATTTAGTTATTACTTTGTCAAACATTTGGTTACATTTTGAAGTTATATTGCAATCTTTCCATTCAACCATTTGGGTTATTCGTTCTTCATTTCCAAGTTGTATTTCTCTATTGCGGTAATCCTAATTCTAGTTTTATGTTAGTATTTACTTCCGTCATTTACCTTACAAATCATTTAGTTAATCGTAACATTTAGTTAATCATAGTTTCATTGTTATCTACATTAGTTTTCATTCATTTAGTGTAGTACATTTTATTAACAAGTTGTTTTCCTTTATAATTTCATATTCTCATGCTTATTATATCACATAGTATTAGTTTAATTATCAATATGAGTGAGTAGTTTCATTTTTCTAGGGATTAAGGAAGCCATGCATAATTAGTAAATTCTAAATGTTAAAATAAGGATGAACTAATATTGATAAATTATTTCTATCACATGCTTGTATTGTTTTGTTAATCTTTGTTATTTGGCCAATTGCATTGATTAAATTTGTTAATTCATTCTATAAGTCGAGAGGCACGGAATCGGATTAGACTAAGCATGTGTAGTAGGTCGACTCTAGTTATAACGAAAGTTCTCTAGGACTCGACCTAAGGTTGACACTAATATCGAGAGATGGGTGTCTTTAGCCTAAACAATTAACAATATTAAGAATTCCTATGTTTAACATGAGCATTTACGTATTTGCATGAGTGACCCGACTCCCCTAGACTCTTTTAATATTATTGATTTGCATCATAGTTAGCTAAACATCAAACAAACCAAGCCGTTAAATCGACTTGATAGTAGTCCATCCATAGCATTTCATAACAAAATTCCCGTCTCCTTGTGTTCGACCCCTCGTACTACATTTATTTGTGTCTAGGTAAATTTATCTTTGCATAGGTGTGCGATATATCCTATCAAATTTTGGCGTCGTTGTCGGGGAAACGGTTTTATTTCGTTTTTGATTTGTAGACTTCTATCATTTTTTTTCTTGTCTTTAGGAACACTTGTTCCTTGAGACCGTACTTACAATTTCCTTGAAGATTGTTGCCTTATGGCCAGGTCTTCTCGTAAGGAAGAATTACTTTCACCGAATTCCGAGCCTGAGAAAACCTTTCGTAGAAGATGACGCTTTTGGAAAGAAGTAAAAGACGCCTCTTCTCCCATGCAAGTTGAAAGTGCCAGAAAGTCTTACTTAGACGATCTGGAGAATCTTGAACAAGAGGAGGTTTCTAGTTCATCATCATCACCACCACCCTCACCACCTAGGAGAATGGTGAAACTTTCCGATCATTCCAAGCCCACCGCGGCTATGCTTCCAGCCGGTATCACCACCACTCAAATTATCGCCCCGGAATTCGAGATCAAACCAGCTTTCATTACCCTTGTGGAGAGGAAGCAATTTGGGGGAAGTCCTTTGGAGGATCCCAATTTGTATGTGCAAAACTTTTGTGACTATTGCTCCATGATTCGCCAAACGAGTGTCACTCAAGCCCAAATTAGGGAAATACTTTTCCCTTTTTTTGAAGGGGAAGGCAAAGCTTTGGATCAATAGCCTTGATCGTGCCACCATGGGAGTGACAAATTGGGAGACATTGGCTCTTACTTTCTATCAAAAGTTTCTTCCACCCGAGAAAACTCAAACTTTGAGGAGCCAAATCACGGAATTTCGTCAACAAGCTCTTGAAAGCTTATATGAAGCTTGAGAGAGGTACAAGGAGCTCCAAAGGCAATGCCCACACCATGGGTTGGATGCTTGGTTCCTTGCCATAACATTCTACAATGGGTGTTGTGCCGAATCCCGACAAATTCTTGATTCCGCCAACAATGGGCGTTTTCAAGAAATTGACACGGATATTGCTCATGCCACCATTGAATCAATGGCGATCCACGATGCCCAATATGTTAATTCCCGGAGTGCACCCATCCAAGGAGGAGAGGAAGTTGCCGACACTAGCATCTTGAAGAATCAAATCCTTTTGCTCCAAGAAAAGTTGGAGGCTCAACAAGCGGTTCATCAGCTCAATGCCGTATCTTCAACTAGTCAAGTTGTTGTTTGCAAGATTTGTGGAGGTGCGGGTCATTACTCTAATGTGTGTCAAGCCACTATGGAAGAGGTATGTG
>JAIUZE010022320.1:0-17292 GCA_022085475.1 Heliosperma pusillum | reverse complement strand
TCTGGTATTCTGATGTGCTCGTTCTTGCTGGACAATACCCTGTTGTTCTAGCTGATTTCCGCCTCCCTGTTCCTGCTGGTATGGAAGCATGACCACGTAGGTATCAGGTGGAATCCTGCTGACGGAAGTTGTGTTCCTGCTGGTGGAAGCTGAGTTCTTTATAGTGGATTCTTCAGGAGGTAGCCTCCTCCTGACTTTGCCGCTGTGATCGCCAAGGGTAATCCCGGTGATGAGAACCTCGAGCGAGCTTGCTCATGTAGTAATTACGCCGGCCTGAAAAATGTTAGTGGTGGAGCACATGGCTTTGTTGTGGTCTGCACCTACGGGGGTGCAGACGTACTCTATGTTAGAACTGTTCAGTTCTACTTGTTTGTATTTCTGAAATACTTAGTATGTGTTTATTGTTTGTAGCGCGCGTTTGTAAATGTTATGTTGTGCATGCACTGTTTGTTGGGAGTGCATTGTGGGGAATGCACTGCGGATGTAGGCCGACAGGACTTTAGATGGTGGCTCTGGGATTTAGTCGCCCCACTGTACGCCACGCTATGTAGTGGTGACTTTGGTGGTGCTGGAGTCTGTCTACCCTGGCGGACCTCAGGGGTTCCTGTTCGACCACGCGCACGATGTTGTTCCCCCGGGGAGATTGTACTGCTGTATTGTTTTGGCTTCCCTTTGAAAGAAGAATTCAAATTTCAAATTAAGGTAGAAAATTTAAGTAAAATACATGTACCAAATAATGTAGTCAGTAGGTCATGTATGACCATATAACTGATAAATTGAGTATTGTAATGCCTGCTGGCGAATTGTTGGAGAGGGTTCTGCCCCCTGCATGACTTCCACAGCCCCACTGTGGAGGGCATGCAAAACAGCCTGGGACTCCTGTTCATCGTTCCCCCTGCTGAGGAGGAACTGTTCCTGCAGCTGAACACTGGCAGTACATTTGTGGGAGTTGCCCCCAGGTTATATATCAACACCATGTTGGATCTGCAGGTAGCGTGACCTGTTCTGCAATTTTATTAACTCATCCTGCTGACAGGGTGATCTTCAGGCAGAATGAGGTCACTCTGCAGGAACAACGTACTGGCAGTGGAACTCCTAACCGTCCTGCAAGAATATTGTAGCTAGGGTTGGCCGTTGGCTCCGATGATCAAGTCAGTAGTTATTCAAAAATATAAAGAAGGTAATGAATTTATTGAGTTACAACCTACATCAGGTGTACCCCATATGCTTATGAACATGTGTCCTCTTCAAATCTAATTGTTTCCATTGCCCTTACTTGTACATCCTCAAAGGTATTGCACGGGTACCTTGTCAATTCTTTGTATATGCTGGAGTTTGGGAGTAACCCTTACCTGAAGGCCTCAATCGCGGTGGGAATATCACATCTAGGAATGTGTACCTTCTCCGCATTAAACCTGCACATATATTCTCGAGTAGGCTCATCATACCTTTGAATAACGCGATAGAGGTCGCTTGTCTGCTTCTCTGGCTTACGGCTACTAGCGAACTGTTGGTTGAATGCATTGACTAAGTACGCGAAAGATGCCAAAGATCTATTCGGTAGATTGACGAACAACTGCAGTACTGCCCCCGCTAAGGTGGATCCAAAGATCTTACACATGCATGACTCTTTCAGGGGTCCTGTGGCTGTTACAACCATCATCTTCTGTTTGTATTGGTTGATGTGATCTGACAGGTCGTCGGTCCCATCGTATAACGTCATTGTGGGTTGCTTGAATCCTTTAGGCACATTGATAAGAGCTATGTCGTCCACGAAAGGAGAGTCTGCGTAACTCTGCAGGGCCGCTCTCTCAATGGGGCGCGGCATGCCAGGTATTTTTTTGCCCAATGACTTGTAAATGTCTTGTAAATGATGCATCTAAGGATTCTGCCCAATGTCTTGTTGGTCACCTCTGTTTGTCCATCAGTTTGAGGGTGGTGGGAGGTGCTAAACAGGAGTCTGGTTTTTAGCAGCTTCCAAAGTGTCCTCCAGAAGTGACTCATGAACTTAGAGTCTCTGTCAGACACTATGGTCTTTGGTACCCCATGGAGCTTGACAATCTCCTTGATGTATAGGTCTGCAACTCCCATGGCATCCTCAGTCTTTTTGTAGGCGACAAAATGTGCCATTTTGCTAAATCTGTCCACAACCACCATGACTAAGTCCTTGCCCCTCTGAGTCCTAGGAAGAGCCACAATAAAATCCATGCTAACATCTTCCCAAGGCTTATCCGGAACTGAAAAGGGGGTGTAGGCTCCAGCCTGGAAGAATGACTTGGACTTTTGGCAAGCACTGCACCTCCTGATCACATCCTGAACATCTCCCAACATCTTTGGCCAATAAAATTGTTCCTGCAGCATGTCATAAGTTTTCTGGATTCCAAAGTGACCAGCTAGGCCATTTGAATGTACCTCCTTCACTAGCAACCCCCTGTAACGACCCCTTGGTACACACAGCTTGTTCCCTAGGAACAAGAACCCTTCCTGCTCCCAGTATCTACTTCCACTCTTAGGAATGCCTTCCATCCTTGCCACCCAGTCCTCCTTAAAGTCAGGATCCTCCCTGTACAACTCCTTCATGTGCTCAAACCCAAGTACCCTTTGCTCCATAACGGTTAGCATCATGGTTCTTCTTGATAAGGCATATGCCACCACATTGTTCTTGCCTTCAATGTACTTGCTGGAGAATGAGAAGGACTGCAAGAATTCCACCCACTTAGCGTGCCTAGTATTCAACTTGTGCTGCCCTTTGATGTACTTGAGTGCCTGATGATCTGAGTGTAATACAAAAGGCTTGGGCTTTAGATAATGGCCCCAATGGTACAAAGCCCTGACTATTGCATAGAACTCTTTGTTATATGTTGAATAGTTGAGCTTAGCAGCACTCAACTTCTCACTAAAGTATGCCACATGCTTTTGTTCTTGTGTCAAGACAGCACCAATGCCTATACCACTAGCATCACACTCCACCTCAAATAACTTGCTGAAATCAGGGAAAAGAAGGACATGAGACTCACACAAGAGGTCCTTGATGATGTTAAAAGACCTCTCAGCCTTGTCATTCCACCTGAATTCTCCTTTTCTCATACACTCAGTCAAGGGAGCCATGATGGAGCTGAACCCCTTAATGAACCTTCTGTAGAAGGAGGCCAGCCCATGGAAACTCCTCACCTCAATTATAGTCTTAGGGACCTGCCACTCCCTCATTGCCTTGACCTTGTCTTGATCAACATCAACCCCTTTCTTGGATATGATAAATCCTAGGAATTGAACCTCTTCCTGCATAAAATTCATCTTGCCAAATAGCTTATGCTTCCTCAATACATCAAACAACAATTTCAAGTGCTGGAGGTGTTCTTCTGCTGAAGGACTATATACCAAGATATCATCAAAATACACAACAATGAACTTTCCTAGATAGGGCCTCAGTACCTTAGTCATCAACCTCATAAAGGTGCTTGGGGCATTAGACAATCCAAAGGGCATTACCAGCCACTCATACAACCCATGCTTGGTCTTAAAGGCTGTCTACCACTCATCCCCAGCCCTGATCCTCACCTGGTGGTATCCCTGTCTCAAATCAATCTTGGAGAAGACCTGAGCTCCACTCAGCTCATCCAAGATATCATTCAACCTTGGTATGGGGAACCTGTATTTGATGGTGATATTGTTGATAGCCCTACTGTCTATGCACATCCTCCAAGACCCATCCTTCTTGGGCACTAGCAAGTCAGGAACTGCACATGGACTGTGGGACTCCCTCACAAATCCCTTGCTGAGTAGGTCACTAACTTGAGCTTGTAGTTCCTGAGTGGCCTTTGGATCACTTCTGTAGGCAGGCTTGTTGGGCAGCATTGCTCCAGGAATGAGATCAATATGATGTTCTATCCCCCTGAGTCGGGGTAGCCCACTAGGCAGTTTCAGCAGGAAACACATCTCCATAGGCTTTCAGTACCTGCTGGACCTCAGCTGGGATGCTTTCTTGGGGGAGCAGAACTTCTTTTGTCAGGAGGATGAACACATACTCATCACCCATGAGCTCTTGAACAACCTCAGCTTCACTCAACAATAGAACCTCCTTGGACACATCATTGACATGAGTTATGTTCCCCTTTCCATTGGGAGGCAAAGGAGCCAAGATGATCTTCTTGTTACCAAACTTGAAGGCATAAGTATTGTCTCTCCCATGGTGTATAGAGTCTCTATCAAATTCTCATGGTCTGCCTAACAAGAGGTGGCAAGCATCCATAGGAAGAACATCACACAAGGCTTCATCAGTATAGCCCTTGCCAATAGAGAAAGGCACAACACATTGCCTATCAACCCTCACTTCCACTCCTTTGTTCAGCCATCTAGGTTTGTAAGGGTGGGGGTGTTCTTGTGTGATTAGGGACAACTTATCCACCAGAGTTGTGGAGGCCATATTGGTATAGCTTCCCCCATCAATTATCATGTTACAAATCCTTCCCCTTATGGTACACCTAGTCCTAAATATCTGCTGCCTCTGATCATCCTCCAAAGTTTGAGGTTGGGTGTGCATAACCTTCAAAGTCACTAGACTAAAGCCTGCATCAGGCTCAATCATCTCCTCGCTAGGTTCTTCCTCAGGTTCCTCCAGGCTCTCCTCACACACAAGGATCTCTTCATCACCCCACTCCACAATCTCCATGTTGCTCAAAGCCCTTTTAGAGGGTAAATCCTTGGCAAAATGACCAAAGCCTTGGCATTTAAAACATTTCCTGAGGGCCACTATCCTCCTCAGGTCTGTCTCAGGGGCCTTCCCCTTAACTACTACAGGAGGGTTAGCAGGGACCAAGGGTTCTCCTATCCTGACTCCAGTGTAAGGTTTAAAAGAGGGTCTAGCTTGGGGTTTGGTAGGGACTGACTTTCCCTTTCCTAATTTCTTAATCCTCAAGGATAGGCTAACTGCCTCCTCAAAGGAGTACAGGTGCTATAACTTTACCCTGCTAGCTACCCTTTCATCAAGACCTTCCAGAAACCTAGCTAACTTCTGCTCAGGTTTTTCAGTAATCTCACATTGAAGTGTGAGCTGTTCAAAATCCCTCAGGTAGGACTCAACAGACCTACTATCTTGTTTCAGGTGGGTTAGTTTGATGAACATGTCTTGGGTGTAGTCTTTGGACACAAACTTATCCTTCATTTTCTTTTTAAGCTTATCCCAAGATTTAATAGGGTCTTTACCTTCCCTAGCCCTCTGACTTTTCATGTTTTCATACCATAGAGATGCATATCCTTTTAGTTTCATGATGGCAACTTTAAAAGCCCTCCTATCAGTATAACCTTTAAACTCAAAGACTCTCTCTACTGACCTTAACCAATCTAGGAAGTCATCAGGGTTCATGCTACCTAGAAAGTCAGGGATTTCTACCTTTATGTCTTTGTCATGGTGTCTAGGAAGACCCTGCTCTGAGGCCTCTGAATCTGAGGTCTCCTCTTGTTCCACATGCTGTCTCCTTCTTCCTGCAGCAGGTGGTACAGGTGCTCCTCTTCCACGACCTCTACCTCCTCTTCCACCATTGTTGAGCTGTCCATCTAAGTATTCATTGAAGGATGCTGTAATCTCCATGACATTTCTAGCAAGGCCATTAACTGTGGTTTCAAGCCCTGCTAATCTCTCTTCACTCATGGTTGGTTTTTTTGTATTTTTGAATGTAGTTAGGTGAATGAACTCACAAACCAAAGCTCTGATAACCAATTGAACTGAAACCTCTACAAAAATAGAGCTTTTCAGAGGCTACAAGGGGCCAGGGTGAACACTCCCTCACACGTACACTCACTCACTCAGAAACCTGCACTAGGCTAGGCAGAACAGATAGGACTTTGCACCTTAGCACACAAGCACAGGTAGCAAAGGTTGTGTTTAAGACTCAAGACACACAAGTAATGAATCTTAGACATTGTAATCTTAGATCACACACAAGTTCACTAAGGATTACCACAATACTTAGCTTTGCTAAAGAATTGCAAATGAACAAAATTAAGGTTTATATTAATTCAAATCTGCGTTCTTTAGGGTTACAAGCAGGCCTTATATATGCAATTACAATAGATCTCCACCCTTGAAAATAACATAATCTAAGGGCTTTAAGAGCCTTACAAATACTGATAAAAGAAATGCAAAAGTCAGCTAATAAGGACGAGCCATGACACACTGCAACTGACAGAAAAACAAAGCTGAAAAGTGCTCTTGTCCCTTGCCTTAAATGGTAACGTTGCTCAATTCCTTAGGGGTTCTTTGTCTGGCTGTTTGCTGCTGTTCTTGGGGGTTGAGAGGGACTGCTAGATACCCTTCCCAACATTCTTATTTATGCTATGTTGATCACACAAAAGTAAGGAGTCTTGGTGAGATATAATTGGACTTGTTCCTGCTGACTTCCTCAGAGTGACCTTCAATATGGTAGGCTATTTTAGGTAGACTTCCAGAACTTATTTGGAAAACTTGTCCATTACTTTTCTCTTGCTAAGGACCTTATCTTGAGGGGAAAAGAAGTTGGAGCCCTTGGTTGGACTCGTGCTGCATGATATTTGGCTGGTTACTGGGCTTGTTCTGGCTGATTTTATGAAGAATTGACCCTGCTCTGGTTAGTCATGTTGTGTTGTTCTTGCTGGTGTTTCTGCTTGTTCTTGACATAGAGGTGGGTGTATGGGGGGTGGTAGGCTTAGTGTTCCTGTTGTGGGACTCTTGTTTGGTTGTAGGGTAGGTGGTAAGCTCCATGTTCTTGCTGTGACATTGTTCTGGCTGGCTGGAGGTTGAACTCCTGTTGCAGTTTTGTTAATGGAGATGTGAGCTAGAACCAGAAAAATAAATACAATAGGCAGTGGAGTTTTTTTAATAACAATGGGGCTTGTATTTCGTGGGGATGATGTAGAAATTGGATGATCCTCTTTTGCTTTGTGTCTCTAGTATTTATAGGCCTTGCGAAACCCTAATTATTTCTACCGTTACCTTAAGCTTATCCTCCCTGAAAATCCTCAAAGGCTCCTAATTTCAAGGATTTCGTTATCTGACTGATTCCTGTTCCTCCTGACAGGATCCTGACAGAAGGCTGAGTTCGTGCTACTTCGTTCTGCCTGCCAAGTCAACCTCCCTGCTTTCAAGGGATCAGTTATTGACTGGTTCATGTTCCTCCTGGCAGGTTCCTGACAGGAGGCTGGATTTGCGTAACTCTGTTCCGCCTGTTAAGTCTCCTATTCTTCCTCAACTACTCCTAAGTTTTATGAAGCTGTTGTTGACTTGTTCCAGCTGCTGACTCGTTCCAGCTGATTTGTCTTAGCTTGTTATTTATAGTTGCCTCCTTTGACCTGTTCCTCCTTAGCGTTCTCCTTGGATGCTCTCATGTTCTTTCTCAACTACTCCTCTTTTTGGGGAGTTAGTTTGTTGACCTTTTCTTTCCATGTCATCAGTCCACTCCCTCCATGATGGACCACTCTTAAGATGCCACAAATTCAAGTAGGAAAATTGTAAATTTTGGCTATAACAATTGCCCCCAATTTTGCTTCTCGACTTCATTGAGGAGGAAAATTAGTCTTCAGGTTCCTGCTGGTTGATGGAATTATGCCGGTACTACTCTGTTGGAACACGTTGTTCCTGCTATGCTGGTAGTACTCTGCTGGAACGAGTACGTGCCTGTTGTGCACCTTGGATTCTGGTATTCTGATATTCTGATCTGCTCGTTCTTGCTGGACAATACCGTTGTTCTAGCTGATTTCCGTCTCCCTGTTCCTGCTGGTATGGAAGCATGACCACGTAGGTATCAGGTGGAATCCTGCTGACGGAAGTTTTGTTCCTGCTGGTGGAAGCATGGTTCCTTATGGTGGATGCTTCAGGAGGTAGCCTCCTCCTGACTTTGCCGCTGTGATCGCCAAGGGTAATCCCGGTGATGAGAACCTCGAGCGAGCTTGCTCATGTAGTAATTACGCCGACCTGAAAAATGTTAGTGGTGGAGCACATGGCTTTGTTGTGGTCTGCACCTACGGGGGTGTAGACGTACTCTATGTTAGAACTGTTCAGTTCTACTTGTTTGTATTTCTGAAATACTTAGTATGTATTTACCGTTTGTAGCGCGCGTTTGTAAATGTTATGTCGTGCATGCACTGTTTGTTGGGAGTGCATTGTACCTGTGAGGAATGCACTGCGGATGTAGGCCGGCAGGACTTTAGATGGTGGCTCTGGGATTTAGTCGCCCGACTGTACGCCACGCTTTGTAGTGGTGACTTTGGTGGTGCTGGAGTCTGTCTGTCCTGGCGGAACTCAGGGGTTCATGTTCGACCACGCGCACGATGTAGTTCCCTCGGGGAGATTATACTGCTGTATTGTTTTGGCTTCCTTTTGGAGGAAGAATTTATCGTCTTGTTTGTTGAAAATAGAGAAATAATGAATTTCAAAATTCAAATTAAGGTAGAAAATTTGAGTAAAATACATGTACCAAATAATGTAGTCAGTAGGTCATGTATGACCATATAACTGATAAATTGAGTATTGTAATGCCTGCTGGCGAATTGTTGGAGAGGGTCCTGCCCCCTGCATGACTTTCACAGCCCCACTGTGGAGGGCATGCAAAACAGCCTGGGACTCCTGTTCATCGTTCCCCCTGCTGAGGAGGAACTGTTCCTGCAGCTGAACACTGGCAGTACATTTGTGGGAGTTGCCCCCAGGTTATATATCAACACCATGTTGGATCTGCAGGTAGCGTGACCTGTTCTGCATGTTTATTAACTCATCCTGCTGACAGGGTGATCTTCAGGCAGAATGAGGTCACTCTGCAGGAACAACGTACTGGCAGTGGAACTCCTGACCGTCCTGCAAGAATATTGTTGCTAGGGTTGGCCGTTGGCTCCGACGATCAAGTCAGTAGTTATTCAAAAATATAAAGAAGGTAATGAATTTATTGAGTTACAACCTACATCAGGTGTACCCCATATGCTTATGAACATGTGTCCTCTTCAAATCTAATTGTTTCCATTGCCCTTACTTGTACATCCTCAAAGGTATTGCACGGGTACCTTGTCAATTCTTTGTATAGGCTGGAGTTTGGGAGTAACCCTTACCTGAAGGCCTCAATCGCGGTGGGAATATCACATCTATCAAATTCTCATGGTCTGCCTAACAAGAGGTGGCAAGCATCCATAGGAAGAACATCACACAAGGCTTCATCAGTATAGCCCTTGCCAATAGAGAAAGGCACAACACATTGCCTATCAACCCTCACTTCCACTCCTTTGTTCAGCCATCTAGGTTTGTAAGGGTGGGGGTGTTCTTGTGTGATTAGGGACAACTTATCCACCAGAGTTGTGGAGGCCATATTGGTATAGCTTCCCCCATCAATTATCATGTTACAAATCCTTCCCCTTATGGTACACCTAGTCCTAAATATCTGCTGCCTCTGATCATCCTCCAAAGTTTGAGGTTGGGTGTGCATAACCTTCAAAGTCACTAGACTAAAGCCTGCATCAGGCTCAATCATCTCCTCGCTAGGTTCTTCCTCAGGTTCCTCCAGGCTCTCCTCACACACAAGGATCTCTTCATCACCCCACTCCACAATCTCCATGTTGCTCAAAGCCCTTTTAGAGGGTAAATCCTTGGCAAAATGACCAAAGCCTTGGCATTTAAAACATTTCCTGAGGGCCACTATCCTCCTCAGGTCTGTCTCAGGGGCCTTCCCCTTAACTACTACAGGAGGGTTAGCAGGGACCAAGGGTTCTCCTATCCTGACTCCAGTGTAAGGTTTAAAAGAGGGTCTAGCTTGGGGTTTGGTAGGGACTGACTTTCCCTTTCCTAATTTCTTAATCCTCAAGGATAGGCTAACTGCCTCCTCAAAGGAGTACAGGTGCTATAACTTTACCCTGCTAGCTACCCTTTCATCAAGACCTTCCAGAAACCTAGCTAACTTCTGCTCAGGTTTTTCAGTAATCTCACATTGAAGTGTGAGCTGTTCAAAATCCCTCAGGTAGGACTCAACAGACCTACTATCTTGTTTCAGGTGGGTTAGTTTGATGAACATGTCTTGGGTGTAGTCTTTGGACACAAACTTATCCTTCATTTTCTTTTTAAGCTTATCCCAAGATTTAATAGGGTCTTTACCTTCCCTAGCTCTCTGAATTTTCATGTTTTCATACCATAGAGATGCGTATCCTTTTAGTTTCATGATGGCAACTTTAAAAGCCCTCCTATCAGTATAACCTTTAAACTCAAAGACTCTCTCTACTGACCTTAACCAATCTAGGAAATTATCAGGGTTCATGCTACCTAGAAAGTCAGGGATTTCTACCTTTATGTCTTTGTCATAGTGTCTAGGAAGACCCTGCTTTGAGCCCTCTGAATCTGAGGCCTCCTCTTGTTCCACATGCTGTCTCCTTCTTCCTGCAGCAAGTGGTACAGGTGCTCCTCTTCCACGACCTCTACCTATTCTTCCACCATTGTTGAGCTGACCATCTAAGTACTCATTGAAGGATGGTGTAATCTCCATGACATTTCTAGCAAGGCCATTAACTGTGGTTTCAAGCCCTGCTAATCTCTCTTCACTCATGGTTGGTTTTTGTATTTTTGAATGTAGTTAGGTAAATGAACTCACAAACCAAAGCTCTGATAACTAATTGAACTGAAACCTCTACAAAAATAGAGCTTTTCAGAGGCTACAAGGGGCCAGGGTGAACACTCCCTCACAAGTACACTCACTCACTCAGAAACCTGCACTAGGCTAGGCAGAACAGATAGGACTTTGCACCTTAGCACACAAGCACAGGTAGCAAAGGTTGTGTTTAAGACTCAAGACACACAAGTAATGAATCTTAGACATTGTAATCTTAGATCACACACAAGTTCACTAAGGATTACCACAATACTTAGCTTTGCTAAAGAATTGCAAATGAACAAAATTAAGGTTTATATTAATTCAAATCTGCGTTCTTTAGGGTTACAAGCAGGCCTTATATATGCAATTACAATAGATCTCCACCCTTGAAAATAACATAATCTAAGGGCTTTAAGAGCCTTACAAATACTGATAAAAGAAATGCAAAAGTCAGCTAATAAGGACGAGCCATGACACACTGCAACTGACAGAAAAACAAAGCTGAAAAGTGCTCTTGTCCCTTGCCTTAAATGGTAACGTTGCTCAATTCCTTAGGGGTTCTTTGTCTGGCTGTTTGCTGCTGTTCTTGGGGGTTGAGAGGGACTGCTAGATACCCTTCCCAACATTCTTATTTATGCTATGTTGATCACACAAAAGTAAGGAGTCTTGGAGAGATTTAATTGGACTTGTTCCTGCTGACTTCCTCAGAGTGACCTTCAATATGGTAGGCTATTTTAGGTAGACTTCCAGAACTTATTTGGAAAACTTGTCCATTACTTTTCTCTTGCTAAGGACCTTATCTTGAGGGGAAAAGAAGTTGGAGCCCTTGGTTGGACTCGGGCTGCATGATATTTGGATGGTTACTGGGCTTGTTCTGGCTGATTTTCTGAAGAATTGACCCTGCTCTGGTTAGTCATGTTGTGTTGTTCTTGCTGGTGTTCCTGCTTGTTCTTGACATAGAGGTGGGTGTATGGGGGGTGGTAGGCTTAGTGTTCCTGTTGTGGGACTCATGTTTGGTTGTAGGGTAGGTGGTAAGCTCCATGTTCTTGCTGTGACATTGTTCTGGCTGGCTGGAGGTTGAACTCCTGTTGCAGTTTTGTTAATGGAGATGTGAGCTAGAACCAGAAAAATAAATACAATAGGCAGTGGAGTTTTTTTAATAACAATGGGGCTTGTATTTCGTGGGGATGATGTAGAAATTGGATGATCCTCTTTTGCTTTGTGTCTCTAGTATTTATAGGCCTTGCGAAACCCTAATTATTTCTACCGTTACCTTAAGCTTATCCTCCCTGAAAATCCTCAAAGGCTCCTAATTTCAAGGATTTCGTTATCTGACTGATTCCTGTTCCTCCTGACAGGATCCTGACAGAAGGCTGAGTTCGTGCTACTTCGTTCTGCCTGCCAAGTCAACCTCCCTGCTTTCAAGGGATCAGTTATTGACTGGTTCATGTTCCTCCTGGCAGGTTCCTGACAGGAGGCTGGATTTGCGTAACTCTGTTCCGCCTGTTAAGTCTCCTATTCTTCCTCAACTACTCCTAAGTTTTATGAAGCTGTTGTTGACTTGTTCCAGCTGCTGACTCGTTCCAGCTGATTTGTCTTAGCTTGTTATTTATAGTTGCCTCCTTTGACCTGTTCCTCCTTAGCGTTCTCCCTGGATGCTCTCCTGTTCTTTCTCAACTACTCCTCTTTTTGGGGAGTTAGTTTGTTGACCTTTTCTTTCCATGTCATCAGTCCACTCCCTCCATGATGGACCACTCTTAAGATGCCACAAATTCAAGTAGGAAAATTGTAAATTTTGGCTATAACAATTGCCCCCAATTTTGCTTCTCGACTTCATTGAGGAGGAAAATTAGTCTTCAGGTTCCTGCTGGTTGATGGAATTATGCCGGTACTACTCTGTTGGAACACGTTGTTCCTGCTATGCTGGTACTACTCTGCTGGAACGAGTACGTGCCTGTTGTGCACCTTGGATAATATTTTGAACCTTTGTCATGTACCCCTTGAATTCTGGTATTCTGATCTGCTCGTTCTTGCTGGACAATACCGTTGTTCTAGCTGATTTCCGTCTCCCTGTTCCTGCTGGTATGGAAGCATGACCACGTAGGTATCAAGTGGAATCCTGCTGACGGAAGTTTTGTTCCTGCTGGTGGAAGCATGGTTCCTTATGGTGGATGCTTCAGGAGGTAGCCTCCTCCTGACTTTGCCGCTGTGATCGCCAAGGGTAATCCCGGTGATGAGAACCTCGAGCGAGCTTGCTCATGTAGTAATTACGCCGACCTGAAAAATGTTAGTGGTGGAGCACATGGCTTTGTTGTGGTCTGCACCTACGGGGGTGTAGACGTACTCTGTGTTAGAAATGTTCAGTTCTACTTGTTTGTATTTCTGAAATACTTAGTATGTATTTACCGTTTGTAGCGCGCGTTTGTAAATGTTATGTCGTGCATGCACTGTTTGTTGGGAGTGCATTGTACCTGTGAGGAATGCACTGCGGATGTAGGCCGGCAGGACTTTAGATGGTGGCTCTGGGATTTAGTCGCCCGACTGTACGCCACGCTTTGTAGTGGTGACTTTGGTGGTGCTGGAGTCTGTCTGTCCTGGCGGAACTCAGGGGTTCATGTTCGACCACGCGCACGATGTAGTTCCCTCGGGGAGATTATACTGCTGTATTGTTTTGGCTTCCTTTTGGAGGAAGAATTTATCGTCTTGTTTGTTGAAAATAGAGAAATAATGAATTTCAAAATTCAAATTAAGGTAGAAAATTTGAGTAAAATACATGTACCAAATAATGTAGTCAGTAGGTCATGTATGACCATATAACTGATAAATTGAGTATTGTAATGCCTGCTGGCGAATTGTTGGAGAGGGTCCTGCCCCCTGCATGACTTTCACAGCCCCACTGTGGAGGGCATGCAAAACAGCCTGGGACTCCTGTTCATCGTTCCCCCTGCTGAGGAGGAACTGTTCCTGCAGCTGAACACTGGCAGTACATTTGTGGGAGTTGCCCCCAGGTTATATATCAACACCATGTTGGATCTGCAGGTAGCGTGACCTGTTCTGCATGTTTATTAACTCATCCTGCTGACAGGGTGATCTTCAGGCAGAATGAGGTCACTCTGCAGGAACAACGTACTGGCAGTGGAACTCCTGACCGTCCTGCAAGAATATTGTTGCTAGGGTTGGCCGTTGGCTCCGACGATCAAGTCAGTAGTTATTCAAAAATATAAAGAAGGTAATGAATTTATTGAGTTACAACCTACATCAGGTGTACCCCATATGCTTATGAACATGTGTCCTCTTCAAATCTAATTGTTTCCATTGCCCTTACTTGTACATCCTCAAAGGTATTGCACGGGTACCTTGTCAATTCTTTGTATAGGCTGGAGTTTGGGAGTAACCCTTACCTGAAGGCGTCAATCGCGGTGGGAATATCACATCTATCAAATTCTCATGGTCTGCCTAACAAGAGGTGGCAAGCATCCATAGGAAGAACATCACACAAGGCTTCATCAGTATAGCCCTTGCCAATAGAGAAAGGCACAACACATTGCCTATCAACCCTCACTTCCACTCCTTTGTTCAGCCATCTAGGTTTGTAAGGGTGGGGGTGTTCTTGTGTGATTAGGGACAACTTATCCACCAGAGTTGTGGAGGCCATATTGGTATAGCTTCCCCCATCAATTATCATGTTACAAATCCTTCCCCTTATGGTACACCTAGTCCTAAATATCTGCTGCCTCTGATCATCCTCCAAAGTTTGAGGTTGGGTGTGCATAACCTTCAAAGTCACTAGACTAAAGCCTGCATCAGGCTCAATCATCTCCTCGCTAGGTTCTTCCTCAGGTTCCTCCAGGCTCTCCTCACACACAAGGATCTCTTCATCACCCCACTCCACAATCTCCATGTTGCTCAAAGCCCTTTTAGAGGGTAAATCCTTGGCAAAATGACCAAAGCCTTGGCATTTAAAGCATTTCCTGAGGGCCACTATCCTCCTCAGGTCTGTCTCAGGGGCCTTCCCCTTAACTACTACAGGAGGGTTAGCAGGGACCAAGGGTTCTCCTATCCTGACTCCAGTGTAAGGTTTAAAAGAGGGTCTAGCTTGGGGTTTGGTAGGGACTGACTTTCCCTTTCCTAATTTCTTAATCCTCAAGGATAGGCTAACTGCCTCCTCAAAGGAGTACAGGTGCTATAACTTTACCCTGCTAGCTACCCTTTCATCAAGACCTTCCAGAAACCTAGCTAACTTCTGCTCAGGTTTTTCAGTAATCTCACATTGAAGTGTGAGTTGTTCAAAATCCCTCAGGTAGGACTCAACAGACCTACTATCTTGTTTCAGGTGGGTTAGTTTGATGAACATGTCTTGGGTGTAATCTTTGGACACAAACTTATCCTTCATTTTCTTTTTAAGCTTATCCCAAGATTTAATAGGGTCTTTACCTTCCCTAGCTCTCTGAATTTTCATGTTTTCATACCATAGAGATGCGTATCCTTTTAGTTTCATGATGGCAACTTTAAAAGCCCTCCTATCAGTATAACCTTTAAACTCAAAGACTCTCTCTACTGACCTTAACCAATCTAGGAAATCATCAGGATTCATGCTACCTAGAAAGTCAGGGATTTCTACCTTTATGTCTTTTTCATGGTGTCTAGGAAGACCCTGCTCTGAGGCCTCCGAATCTGAGGTCTCCTCTTGTTCCACATGCTGTCTCCTTCTTCCTGCAGCAGGTGGTACAGGTGCTCCTCCTCCACGACCTCTACCTCCTCTTCCACCATTGTTGAGCTGACCATCTAAGTATTCATTGAAGGATGCTGTAATCTCCATGACAGTTCTAGCAAGGCCATTAACTGTGGTTTCAAGCCCTGCTAATCTCTCTTCACTCATGGTTGTTTTTTTGTAATTTTGAATGTAGTTAGGTGAATGAACTCACAAACCAAAGCTCTGATAACCAATTGAACTGAAACCTCTACAAAAATAGAGCTTTTCAGAGGCTACAAGGGGCCAGGGTGAACACTCCCTCACACGTACACTCACTCACTCAGAAACCTGCACTAGGCCAGGCAGAACAGATAGGACTTTGCACCTTAGCACACAAGCAGAGGTAGCAAAGGTTGTGTTTAAGACTCAAAACACACAAGTTATGATTCTTAGACACTGTAATCTTAGGTCACACACAAGTTCACTAAGAGTTACCACAATACTTAGCTTTGCTAAAGAATTGCAAATGAACAAAGTTCAGGTTTATATTAATTCAAGTCTGATTTCCTTAGGGTTACAAGCAGGCCTTAAATAGGCAATTACAAACGATCTCCACCCTTGAAAATAATATAATCTAAGGGCTTTAAGAGCCTGACAATACTGATAAAGAAATGCAAAAAGTCAGCTAATAAGGACGAGCCATGACAGACTGCAACTGACAGAAAACAAAGCTGAAAAGTGCTCTTGTCCCTTGCCTTAAATGGTAATGTTGTTGAATTCCTTAGGGGTTCTTTGTCTGGCTGTTTGCTGCTGTTCTTGGGGGGTGAGAGGGACTGCTAGATACCTTCCCAACGTTCTTATTTAGGTTAAGTTGATCACACAAAAGTAAGGAGTCTTGGATAGATTAAATTGGACTTGTTCCTGCAGACTTCCTCAAATGATCTTCAATATGGGAGGCTGTTTTAGATGGACTTCCAGAACTTATTTGGAAAACTTGTCCTGGACTTTTATGTTGCTAAGGACCTTAATTAAAGGGGAAAAGAAGTTGGAGCCCTTGGTTGGACTCGTGCTGCATGAGAATTGGCTGGTTACTGGACTTGTTCTGGCTGGTTTTCTGAAGGATTGACCCTGCTCTGGTTAGTTTTGCTGTGGCTGCTCTTGCTGGTGTTCCTGCTGGTTCTTGACATAAGGGTGGGTGCTTGGGAGGTAGTAAGCTTGGTGTCTCTGTTGTGGGACCCCTGCCTGGGTGTAGGGTAGGTGGTAAGCTCCATGTTCTTGCTGTGACATTGTTCTGGCTGGTTGGAGGTTCAACTCCTGTTGCAGAAATGAATTTTTAGAAGATTTTCAAACCCTTAGTCTTTGCTTGTGTGCTTAGACACCCTTTCCTCTTTGCTATGTGCTGGAGAACCTCCAAGGGCTTCGAGCCATTGGAGCGGGGTTGAGTCCTATGCTTGTGTGCTTGGGCGAAACTACCTCGAGACTTAGACCTGCTGTGTGATCTAGTCTAAGTCATATCCATCTACCTTCCATTGTATTAAACCCACAAAATAAGCCCTCCAAAACAGCCCCTCAAATGAGAAGAACAACTACTCGTGTCGAGTTTAATTTGTTGTTGTTTTGTTGAGTCTTGGTTGCACTTGGTTGTGCAAAGCGGTTTCCGGGACCGTCCTATCCCTAGCCCGGGTTTAGGTGTCATTTAGGTTAGTTTTAGAGTCACTTGAGCCATGCTCGAGTGGTGGCTGTTCGGGAGTCATTCTTGGCACGAAATCAGCCCCTTTGGGTCTCGTTTCAGTGCAGTAATGAAACAAGGAAGACCCATTGTTCACACAAGGAGTTACAATGTAACAATGGGCAATGAAGCAAGGAAGACTCATTGTTCACACAAGGAGTTACAATGCAACAATGGGTAATGAAGTAAGGAAGACTCATTGTTCACACAAGGAGTTACAATGCAAACAATGGGTAATGAAGCAAAGAAGACGCATTGTTCACACAAGGAGTTACAAT
>JAIUZE010022318.1:0-23007 GCA_022085475.1 Heliosperma pusillum | reverse complement strand
CCAAAAAGGGTCAGTGCAGTAAAACTGCACAAGTCAAGACCGTGACTTGTATTTCACGACCGTGAGATGTGTGACCAAATCACCCGAGAACCTTCAACATAAATTCAATCCTTTTATTTCCAATTCTCATAATCATTTCTAATAACTATCAACAATCAATATTCATCATCAACAATCATCAAATAACAACAATCATCATCCATAACATGATTCCTAAACTTACTAATCGTATTCTAATACGATTTCTAGCATATAAGCATGTAAAAAACGTAAATGATATCGAGTAACCCTTCACCATTACCTTTTCGCGTCTTTGAACGGTTTCTAAACCTTCCTAGTCTCCACCTACATACAATTAGATAATAAAAGATGAATATCATTCACCTTGAGAAAGACGGATAATTTAAAAAGCGAGAAAGACGGTAATTTTATTACCAATACGGATAGAGGAAGCTAAGAGGGGAAGAATAAGATGAACTTACGTGAATTTGAGCGAGTAACGAAGGAGTAGCGACGAATCTAAGACGGATCAAAAATGGAGGCAAGGTTTCTTTGGTTTTCTTAAGGAAGAAGAAAGATATGAGTTGTGAGGGAATGAATTAGGTTAAGGTGAGTATGAGGGAGTATGAGTGGAAAAAGTCAATAAAAGTCAAAGACGGCTCAAAAGTCAAGAAAAAGTCAAAGACGGCTCAAGACGGAATTCACTTGAAATTTCGCGTAATATTCAAATACGAACTCGGAAATTCTAAATTCGACTCGGAAAGTTAAATTCTAAACTAAAACTAAATTTCGCTGAAAAGTGTCCGTAAAATATTTTCACTATAAAAATATGGTACATTTCCGGGTGTTACAATATCTCCTAATCGTAGCACCCAAGATAGAATGAGAAATGCCCTTTAATTTGCTAGAATATTTTTGTCAAAAGTTACTGTTAACTTTTAATTTTTGTGATGTGAAAAATGATGGAGGCACAAGAGAGTGAATTAGGGTTTGAAGAAAAGAAAACTAAATTCCTCCTCTCCTTTCACCTTCTCACGGCACCTATTAGGTTATATGGGGAGATACTTTCTCCTCTAATTAACCACTAATGGACCAAAAATTCCAGAGTGAATCTGAACTTTATTTCGGTTAAATTCACTTTAATATATAATGTGTATTATTATTATAAATGTCATTTGTGTTGTCATGTATTAATATGTCTATACAACATTTTGTAGTGGATACATTAATACCGGTCTGACAACATCTAATATGACAATCGTATAATATATACGTTAATTATAATTATCCGTATAATTATAATTTGCTAATTCAATATAAAATTTTATATTCAATTTACGAATTAACATTTTAATTCGCATAAGCTTACATTATATATATGCTGATTAAATACAATAGTTTATATTTAATTACAAATTACTTTTAATTCGTCTCAGCTTATATTATTTAATCGTTATTAAATAATCGTCTCATCATCACATTGACTAACCTTTTAGTCAAATACACTGACTAACCTTTTAGTCATATAATAGGGCTTCAATATGATTATTTTCTGAAATAATCACATCTCTCAAACACATCCTTTAGGTGTGACTTTTAGGGACCAGTTGATTAACGCCATCTGTATGACAATAACGTCAAACTTATCTAGCAAGCCAACCGTTATTGATAAACGTTAATCAACTGATTATTATACAAAGTATACCCTGTGAACCTACAGAGATTTATTTATGTTATTGCACTAACTGTGGAGGACACTAGCTCCAACAATAACATCATACTACAAATCTTTAGCATATAAAAGATGGCCGAGACAAATAATTGTCCATTTTAGAGAAAATATGAAGACATCACAGCTCATACAAAGTAGAAATGCAATACAAAACAAAGTAGCAAACCAAAAAACGTCTTCACTTTACTACATCAGGGCCACTAATTTAAAGATGATGGGAATGATGAAAGAAAGAGCTAAGTTATAGGGACATGGAAAGATATACCTTTTCCTCCACTCGTATGTCTACCAAAATTAAATTCCTCATCTCCTTAAAAACCACGAGAGTTATATTTGCAAGATAGTAGCTAAGAGAGCACCTAGTAACAATCACTTGACAATTAGAAAGGAAAGTATACATATAGAGTTCCTCCTCAGTACCATTTGTGAGAATAGAAAGAGAAACATATTTTAAACCATTTAAGAGAATAGAATAAGAAGAAAATTTGGATGTTACCATTAAGTAATGAAGTTTCCCTATCTGTAACTATTAACTGAGATCTTTTTTAGCCTTGGCCTGTAAAAGAGAACAAATATAATCTCTCAATACAACCTTTCTTTGAAGACAATATATTCAAAGAGTTCAAATACGCAAAATATTAGAACTATTGTCAAGAGAGCAACTTACACATGTTGATGCTTATCTATTGGTTGGGCCTCTAAGTACATGCTCTGACGCGATTGTCTGTTGTTAAGTGTTAACCAGCAATTTTTCATAGTCTGGCAATTCCTTGTTAGTCTTAACTAGCATTCTTGAGTATATTTAGCTAACAAACTACATGGAATTCAAAACTTTACACATACTTATCAATTTATCATCTTCCCAATAAAATAAAATGTGAAAATCAACACACAATAACACACAAGTAATCAAATGAACCGTAATATCTTTGGAGTAACATTTAATTATGAACCCATACAATATTAACTAAAAATCATAAAAAATATTAAAGAAAATGTTAAAAGAACAAGAGAGAAGCCTAGAGATACCAATGTTTAATGACCATATGATTGAGGCGTTGAGCCCTTAAAATCAGAAGCACATCTTTATAGTGATGGCCTTTTCTAGCAAATAGCCACGACCCCTCACCACCTCCACCTACGACATCATGTGAACATAATTATACAAAGACACAACAATAATTTTAAATTTGTACAAAAACCCCTATTCAACAGTTACCATGCCCTAAACACTCCGTCACTATGCCTTAAATTCAAACTAGGCCATTCAAGATGATAAAACGATACTCCATAAATACAATGAAGACAAACAAATATCAACGAACTGATAAACACACAAACTAATTTACATTCAAATAATAAACCTAATAAACAACAATAAACATACTTGATTATTATTCGGCCTTGAAGGAGGGCAGCACGGTGTTGGTGTTGGTGGCATGGTGCAACGAATTGAGCGACAATAGAGCAAGGCACCACGGTGGTGGTCGTGCGACGGTAGAAGAAGGGATCACGGCCTTGCTGTATGAACCGAGAAGGCTTGGGTTCGATGAAGTATGAGGACGCAATGGTGGTGGTGGTGGTGGTGATGGTGGTGCGATAAGAGCAGCACGTAGGGCAGATTGATGGTGGTGGTCGAGCAATCTTATGGTTTGATGATCGGTGGAAGAATGATGTTAAGATAATTGGAGATTGATATTATAATTGTTTGTAATTGCTTGTTGATCTTATTATGATGAGGATTACAATGAGATTACAATGGTTTATATAACTATAACCAAGGCTCTTCATATTACCGCTATAAATGACGGTAATAATGAAGCGTCTTTCCAATGCCTACTCATAAATATGGGATAGTCCCAACACATCGTAATACCCTCCCGCAATTGTAAAGACAGTACGTAGTACGAACTTTACGATTGGAGAAAAAGAAGAAAATCGTAATTAATAAAAAAAACGGCTTCATCTCATCATCTTCATCTTTCTTAAAAAAAAACTTTTCATCATCACAAGGTGGCACTGTAAAATAAACGAGTATTATGACTCGTAAGACAAAATTTATTCGAACAAGAACGTTAAGTTTTTCGAACTTGTCGAATATGGGGAATTTGTTAGGAACTCTAATCGAACCCAAACAAATTTCGGTAACACGGAAAATTATCCGTCAATTTCATTTTTGGGAGAACGTTAAGTTTTTCGAACTCTAAATTTTGGTGCGTAACAACTCGCCAGTAAATTTTGTTTGCCACCTCGATCAAAAATCAATTTTTTTTTTTGGGATCCAACAGATAAGGGAATGAAAAACCCGACCATAACCCAAGTGATAAGCATCTTTTTACATCTATTGGAGTACGAACATTATGTCCACCAATTTGCAGAATTATAGAAACCAATCACCAAAACTCACACTTTTTATTTGAAAAGCATACCAATGACTCCTGATCATTGTGATATCTCACATTTAAGAGAGAAGATGGCCCTCTTAAGTCTTAATAATCCACCATTTCTTGATCCAACACGTCTGATATCTTTCTTTTTCATTTTTTTTTGAATTATTTGCCAAAGATATCGTAATGTTTTTATTGAATGAATATCCTACCGGTGGGTGTGAATTTCCGGCCATCCACAGGCAAGAATGCGGAAGCGTTTTTAGAGACCTCAAGAAAGAGGCTCTAATACCATGTTAAGATTTAGAGAAGATAATATTGTTTTGTGAATTGCTTGTTGATCTTATTATGATGAGGATTACAATGAGATTACAATGGTTTATATAACCATAACCAAGGCTCTTCATATTACCGCTATAAATGACGGTAATAATGAAGCGTCTTTCCAATGCCTACTCATAAATATGGGATAGTCCCACTACATCGTAATATGATAGAATTTATCGAGATAATATATTATTGCTTTGTAATTGCATGTTCCATTCATATTATTCAACTCAACGGTATTTATACAATGACAAGCTCATAACATAAGACATCTTAAGAGCCTCTTATTTAAGACTATTCATTACTATACTAAATTACTATGAATTATGTCACCATAATTCACATTAACTCCTAATACCCTCCCGCAATGGTTAAGGCAGTACATTGTACGAACTTTACGATTGGAGAAAACAAGAAAATCATAATTAATAAAAACACGTCTTCATCTCTTCATCTTCATCTTTCTTCAAAAAAAACTTATCATCATCACAAGGTGGCACGGTAAAATAAACGAGTATCAAGACTCGTAAGACAAATTTTATTCAAACAAGAACGTTAAGCTTTTCGGACTTGTCGAATATGAAGAATTTGTTAGGAACACTAATCAAACCCAAACAAATTTTGGTAACACGGAAAATTATCCGTCAATACATTTTTGGGAGAACGTTAAGTTTTTCGAACTCCAAATTTGGTTTGCGTAACAACTCGCCAGTCAGTTTTGTACCACCTTGAACACAAGTGAAGATTACTAACAAAGTTTTGAAATAAGAGGATCACGAAAATCATTTCAGAATCACGAAAATCATTCTTTTGTATTTTCTCCTGGAGGGGATGACAAATGATATATTTATTTGGTTTAAAATTGAGAAAGACGGTGGACTAACAAAAAATTGAGACTAGTGAACAAAGCATGAAGAAAAGATCATCATAACAAACGTAAACTTGAGGTTGATGTCATAAGGTTTCAAATTTGAGTATACCATATCCTATTGATCGGCCTTGATAACTTCTTTCTATTTTGCTATTTTTGTTTTGCTAAAAATAATTAGTAGATCATCAATCCTGCCAGTGAGCGATAATAAGTTATTAGCCCACCGGCAAGGCGGCGGAATTTTGTTTTTAGGCCTCAAGAGCGAGAGGCTCTGATACAATGATAGATAATTGGAGATTGATATTATAATTGTTTGTAATTGCTTGTTGATCCTCATATGAGATTACAATGGTTTATATAACCATAACCAAGGCTCTTCATATTACCGCTATAAATGACGGTAATAATAAAGCGTCTTTCCAATGCCTACTCATAAATATGGGATAGTCCCACTACATCGTAATATGATAGAATTTATCGAGATAATATATTATTGCTTTGTAATTGCTTGTTCCATTCATATTATTCAACTCAACGGTATTTATACAATGACAAGCTCATAACATAAGACATCTTAAGAGCCTCTTATTTAAGACTATTCATTACTATACTAAATTACTATGAATTATGTCACCATAATTCACATTAACTCCTAATACCCTCCCGCAATGGTAAGGGCAGTACATTGTACGAACTTTACGATTGGAGAAAACAAGAAAATCATAATTAATAAAAACACGTCTTCATCTCTTCATCTTCATCTTTCTTCAAAAAAAACTTCTCATCATCACAAGGTGGCACGGTAAAATAAACGAGTATCAAGACTCGTAAGACAAATTTTATTCGAACAAGAACGTTAAGCTTTTCGGACTTGTCGAATATGGGGAATTTGTTAGGAACACTAATCAAACCCAAACAAATTTCGGTAACACGGAAAATTATCCGTCAATACATTTTTGGGAGAACGTTAAGTTTTTCGAACTCCAAATTTGGTTTGCGTAACAACTCGCCAGTCAGTTTTGTACCACCTTGAACACAAGTGAAGATTAGTAACAAAGTTTTGAAATAAGAGGATCACGAAAATCATTTCAGAATCACGAAAATCATTCTTTTGTATTTTCTCCTGGAGGGGATGACAAATGATATATTTATTTGGTTTAAAATTGAGAAAGACGGTGGACTAACAGAAAATTGAGACTAGTGAACAAAGCATGAAGAAAAGATCATCATAGCAAACGTACACTTGAGGTTGATGTCATAAGGTTTCAAATTTGAGTATACCATATCCTATTGGTCGGCCTTGATAACTTCTTTCTATTTTGCTATTTTTGTTTTGCTAAAAATAATTAGTAGATCATCAATCCTGCCAGTGAGCGATAATAAGTTATTAGCCCACCGGCAAGGCGGCGGAATTTTGTTTTTAGGCCTCAAGAGCGAGAGGCTCTGATACAATGATAGATAATTGGAGATTGATATTATAATTGTTTGTAATTGCTTGTTGATCTTATTATGATGAGGATGACAATGAGATTACAATGGTTTATATAACCATAACCAAGGCTCTTCATATTACCGCTATAAATGACGGTAATAATGAAGCGTCTTTCCAATGCCTACTCATAAATATGGGATAGTCCCAATACATCGTAATAAATGATTAATTGGGATATGAAAAGCTTTATCTGATATGTAAAATAATAAGAATGTTTTGAGAGGGGCATACTGTTGATTTTTTAATTATTAATTAAATTAAATAGCATTTGCATCTCTTTTGAGTATAAACTTATGATTGATACAAAAACATAATATCAAATAAGTCGGTTGTAGACTATAAGTGATGTATTTGATTAATTACGTCAGTTTTGTGCATAACCGACGCAACAATTAACCTTATATATGTCGGTTATTTTAGAGAACCGACGCAAAAAACATAACTTAAACGCAAAAAATGCATTCCCGCCAAAAGTAAGTACTTTTTGCGTCGTGTTATTTAGAACTGACGTAATTCAATGGACGCAATAGGGCTTTTTTCTACTAGTGATCCCACCCGCTCCATAGCGGCATCTAATAATGATTAGAGTAGCAAATATATTAATAGTCAAAGTTGGAATTATGATGATTGCATTCATGCGAACATCCTTTGTGCTTAATCCTAGGCATGTGAATATTTACTATATCGGTGGAGTAGCAAATATATTAATAGTCAAAGTTGGAATTATGATGATTGCATTCATGCGAACTGATTCAAAGAAAGAAAATATAAATATATTAATGTACATTAATGTCAAAAACGGGTTTAAAAAACATAACGATTTGAAAAGGAACTAGAAAATATGCCAAAATTTTTGTAACAAGGATAATATGTAACAAACTACGTGATAATAACAATAATAGTCGATTAATATTACGTGAAAATACCTATGTTTGGACGAAAGAGAAACCAGAGTCAAAAATCGACTAGAAGAAGGTGTAGTAGGTTATGCGTACGCTTAAAGAGGCGCATAACCTTATGCGTTTCTTCATAGGCGGGTTCTCACCGTGGTAGTCACATCCTTCTGATTAGTTAGATTGGATTAATTTACAAAAGTGGCTTGAGTGCGATTTAGTTATAAAATCAGCATGACGAAATTAGAACGAGGTTGACTTTGATGAAAAATATTTAACCACTTAATATCGATTATTAAGGATTACAAAATGAAATCGAGTTAAAATGGAAACATGAAAGATGAATTTAAACGTGAACGATTGAATATATAAAAAACAAAAAACAAGGATAAACTTATATTATAATTTCTACCATAAATTAATCGACATTCTAAGATGAGCAACTTGAAATAATCTAAACCGAATAATATTGATTACTAGCGATTTGAAATGAACAAAATTGACTACAAAATATAACTTTATCGAAAACAAAAAGAGTTCACCAAGATGAAAGAAAATAAAAGGAACAGAGTTTGAAAACAAACTCCTTCGGATCTCCGTTGACCTTCCCATAAACGATAATTAAGCACGCAAATAGAGACAAAGGAGAATGTTGAACAAAACAAGCCAACTTCATAGAGGAGGCGCACCAAATTCTGCATTTATTCCAAGAGGCGCATCTGTACTCTGTAGATTCGTTTCTTTAAAGTGTCTGACAGACTTTGCATGCTTAATTCTGTGTTTTAACGAAATAATAATGGTTGGTTTTGACACATGTGATGTATATACATATGAAAATTATATAAAAACAATAAAAAAAATGTTGAATTGGGTTGATAACACCCGAAGACTTACATGTTAATGTTGCGAGATTTGACTTAAGAGGTTTTTAGTGGTAATAGTAGACTTAAGTAAAGAGTGCCTTGAAATCACTTACGGATTTTATTTAGTTGAAAAAGTGTTGTTTTATGTTAAGTTGATCTAATTGGTCGGTTCTAATGCGAGAAGATGGGTACAACAATATGAATCGGGGTGATGTGGTCGATTGATCAAGCACATAGATGTTAACGAGTAGTAACACAATTTAGAATGCAAGAGAGAGGGGGGGGGGGGGGGATAGAAAGGAAGAAAATCAACTCTGGTGTCGAATTATGGTGACCCCAACATATCTATATATAGGAGAATAGGTAAAGAAACGGCAAAAACACGCAACAAGGGCAATACCCTTTTAGAAGAGGCGTATACGCGTATCAAAAGGGGTGCAACACATGGTGTGTCCTTTCTAAGGCGGTTTCCTCCTTCCGCAAGAAAGCACGTAGACATGAATTCTTAGGGGAGCTAGATAGATCTTTATCTTTTGAGATAAAGTCCAAGTATATTTTTGTACTCTAACTTGTAAAATAGTTTCTTAACGGTTTGTAGAATATTCCTGAAAGTGGAAAATTTTAACCCGAACTAGAAATTGACACTAATTATTGTCTAAATGACCGTATTAACGCATTGATGACGACTCAAAGGTTTAGCATAGTGTTCGAGTAACATTTTATTAACCGAGATACAAAAGGTCATAAAATCGTGACATAAGTTAAACATGTTTTGTTTTTGGTAAAATGTAAATATGTAGTATGTAAATTTAAAATATAAAATTAAGTCCCAATTGGTGATAGCCGGGCAATAGCTTTCATCCCAATTTAGACACAATAGTTGAACATTACAGTCAAATTTTCCAATAACTCAACACAAATCAGATTAATCGTCATCACTATCACTATCAATCTCAATCTCCAATCCTTTTGTTCATTCCGTAGCTCAGATACGAGTATTCATCTTATCTTCTCTCAAGTCGCTGAATTAATCGCAGATCTCCATCATCGACAGGTCTCTGAATAGGAGGTACACATCTCTCCTTCACTAATCTCATGATGCGATGAGCAGTCCCATGGGGATGTTCTATCTTCATTTCAATTCTGCTTAAATTTCTCTGATGCCAAATGGTATACAAGTATGCCCTCATCATCACTTTTTTTTTTTTTTTTTCAGTCTGCAACACCTGTAACACCTGATCTGAATTGCCATCCCATCCTCCAGATACCCGAGCACCCTTTTGTTGAGCTCACAGTTGAAAAAGAGGTGTTGAATGGTCTCCTCCTCCTATTCGCATATGTAGCATAGGTAACTTTGAGATGCTTTTGTAAAGGGCATTACAGCAAGTAATTGGCCTGAATTGTAAGACAGTGGTAGGCCTATCTACCTTGGGAATGAGAGTAATATTAGTGGTATTTAGTTGTCTGAGCATCTTCCCAGTTCTCAGGTATTCCTTGACTGCATCACAAACTTCTCTACCAATGATTGGTCAGGCATCTTTGTAAAACTTACTAGTATATCCATCAGGACTAGGGGATTTTTCATTAGGAATACTAAAAATGGTGTTTTTTATTTCTGCATAGGTTCCATTAGGATACACCTAATGCCCCTCATCACACATTCTCCCAGTATGTATTACTTTAGTTCTGACTTCTAGAGTGTCCTGTTTCATGCTCAGCAGAGTATGATAGTACTGAAGGAATGCTCCATATTATGGGCCAATTCCTTCTGCAGGTACTCGAGTTTCTCTTTCAGTTTCCAGACACTATCTTTCAATATCTGAAAATTATCTCCAATTAAGCTGTTTTAGAGGTCGTTTAAGCATTTTCAATTTCTTAACCACTGTAAACATTCTACAACTAGCCACATTTATTTGCCAAGTCTCTTCAATGCACTTAATAAAGTCCTTGGCCTCACCCCACATATTCATGTATTTAAACCTTTCTTCATTTTGACCTCCTGGTTGGAATTAGTTACTAAACAAGGACAATGGTCAAAGACTTCTTCGAGGATAAAATTTGCATACATATGAGGGAACCTGAGCAACCAATCCCGATTGACCATGAATCTGTCTAGTCTGTTGTAGACCCTATCAATGGGCTTATGTTTGTTAGTCCAAGTATAAAATGCCCCAATACCCTCCATCATACTAAAATCATTGATGCAATCTTGAAAGGGATCACTCTCAGCTGCATTGGTACTAAGACCCAAGCGTTCAGTAGCCTGTAGAACATAGTTGAAGTCCCCTCCCTGGGCCCAATGACCTTGGATCCCATTTGCATAATCCCTCAGCTAAACATGTTCGATCATCACATGTGGTTTTTTGGAGGTGCAAACTCAGGGGTCTACATCCCTCAAGTCGATCTTTAAAAACACTTATGCACTATTCAATTGGTCAAATAAATAATGTAACCTTGGCAACGAGTACTATTTTTTCATAGTTACATGTTTCTACTCATGATAGTCAATGCTTAACCTCAAACTCATATATCTTCCTTACATGTAGGACTTGCGTTCCCCATGGTGATACACTTTGTCTGATATAGCTCTTATCTAGACACTTCTCCGGTTGTTTTTCTGTTCATTTTACACATCCGATATGGTGCCTTAGACGTCGGCCTTGTACCGGGCTTCAGCATCACATTAAAGTCTACCTCATGTCAGAGAGGTAGTCCATGTATCAAATCAGGCAACACATACTTAAACTCGCATACTATAGTTACCTTAGTTGATTTTAACTATTCACTCGAGTATCCTTCACATGACAAACTATGATCGGATTTGGCTTCCTCAAATAGGCTTTCAAGGTGATATGGCAATTATTTGTACTTATCCCTTATATGGATACTCTTACCTTTTTAGGCTCTCTTAAGGCCGCTTTATTTGTGATGACAATCTACTCAACAAGTTTAACCAAAGTACAACCTTAAAACTGTCGAGAGAAAAGTGTATTAGGTTTACTAGTAAGTCTACCCCATCAAAACTAAGGACACATTTTTGTAAAGTTTAGAACATTGGATTGAACCCCCGAAGGTATTAACCACCCTATCATGCAAACCCAATAAAAAACTAACACATGTATAACGACTATTTAAAAGAAAGTGCCCGAGTCAAACAAAACATAAAAATGGGTGAAAACTGACTTGAAATGTACCACTCACGACACGTGAATCCACCTACGTTGCTCGCGTTCCGAAAGCAACGTGTTTACCACTAATCTTAATAGAGACACTCGATTCAGTTCCACTACTGGCTTAAATTCACCGTCTTTTAAATTTGAAGTAAATTTATGTTTAATATTATAGTGGCCGGGATTTATCTCTCATTATGAGAGTTTTAGATCTATTATCATAATGAACTAAACGAAAGCTCAACACATTCAGGTAAGGCCTTTGATGTAGGATCATTGTATACTGCGGGATGTTAGATCGGACAAAAATCATCTTTCTCAAACATTTTAGAGATCCAATACCCCCTCGCGAAAGGTTGTATGAAGAAGTACGATATAATAGAGGACATGTAGTTACATTTACATTCAGATTAGAGATATTTATTTCGCGAAAAATTCCTTTTGTTCGATTTTAACAATGTTGTATTTCGTAACGTTTGACATCATTTATAAATGTTGTATGACTTTAAATAATGCATTGATATTTCCCCTAAAAAACTATCATGTTCTATTGAACTGAAACTTTCTAAACACCGAACTTATCTAATCTCAACTATATAGAATTGAACAAAAATAAATTCAAATACAGGATAAGAATAAAAAAAAACCATGTCAAACTAGAATTAATTCCAAAATATAACCTTTAACCATTTAACATAGATACCTTAGTCGGGGAGTTTTTATTAGAAAATATTAACCACAGATTCTTAAGAATTATTAAGAGAGACGGTCTCTCATAAATGTTAGTGAGAGGTCTCTCACATAAGAGGTAAATGTCCTTTTTATTTAATTTTTATCTTTTATCTTTTAGGTAGTTTTCAGTTTATTTTTGTGTTGTCTCTCATTAATGTATGAAATATTATTACTCCCTGTGTCCATGAGCGGACCCACGTGGGGTCCAGGGGTAGGGCTGAGCAAAAATATACGATACAGTTTTAATATACGGATACGATACGGTTTACGGTTTTAATTACACGGATTTCCGGGTACACGATACGAATTTCCGGGTATACGAAACGGTTTTTAAAAAAACCGTATCGGGTCCGGGTCGAGGAAAATCAAAATCTGGTATACGGTTTTGACCCGGTTTAATTAAAAATAACCAAAAAAAAAGTTGTATGTAAAATTTTGTTTTCTATTTTGACTATATGGGTGAAATTTTGAGCAACAATCATTTTATGTGAAACTTGTAATATACGCAACTCACTTTATCAGTGACAAATTTCTGTGAGAAGTTTTGCAAATTTGTATTTTGCTAAATTACCTACTGACTTTGCAAGTAATTGTGTTTTGTAATACTGATCCTAATGGATTATATAAGCATCTTATTTATTGGTCGTTACTAATGTTGTGGACTCGAATTCGAGGTTTGAGCATTATCAATTAAACCGGATCCGGGTATACGGTTTTCGGGTACCCGGTTTAACAGGGTATACGAAAACCGGGTACCCGGTTAAACCGGGTCGGATCCGGGTTCTAACTTTTGGCCTTCCAAAAACCGGGTACCCGATACGGTTATTAAAACCGTATCGGGTACCCGGTTTTGCTCACCCCTACCAGGGAGGTCACGTGCCACCCCACAAAAAAAAAAAAAAAACTTTTTTTTCTATATAGCGGCTTTATGCAAAGACGCTTAATATGTACATTATAGTATAACTAATAAACACCAAGTTGTCAGTGTTCTAGTGGTAAGTCTTTTTTATCCTTTCCATGACTGCCCGGGTTCGATCCTTGCTGGTAGCAGTTTTAGTTTTTCTTTTCTTTTTCGTAGTATATCTTTAAAAGGGAAATATGGTTTCAACCAATCAATTTATATTGTGGTTTTTAAAAATTTTAGCCAACGTTAATTACTTTTTAAGTATATATCGGAAATACAATTTTTTTTATTAAGTCTTACTACTGCCACAACACCTAAATTTATCAATGAGTATATGTAAATTAAAAAGCATATTTGAAGTACATTTTAAATGCTATCAATTTGCGTTGATTTTTAAAAATGAAGGCAATTTTTATCATGTAGTACCAATTGGAGATGAAAGTTTTTAAAATAGACAAAAAATAACACCATTGAAAATTTGGAAATTTTTCCTCCTTGCATAATATTTTTTTCCAGATTTGTACAATATTTGTATATGAGTAACATAAAAAACTAATTACTTTTGGTTGTCACATGTTATCATTTATAGATTAAAAAGATAAAAAAAAAAGTGATCTCTTGACAACAATATGTTAAGCGGAAAAATCGACAAAAAAAAAATTGTGCCCCCCTCTTCGAAATTCCTGGGTCCGCCACTGCCTGTGTCTCAATTATTTGTTTGTCTTTAATTAAAATACGCCTCCCAAAAAATAATAAAATAAAAATAATTAATGGACTGGGACGAAGGGAGTAGCTATTTTCGGAATAACCTCTTCTCATCATTAACTTTTGGTGGGAACTCTATTATTCGAGTAAGTCTCTTTTAAGATCGTATTTTTGTAAGACCTGAATACGAGAACATTTTTTTTAAATAAAATGTAACCATTAATAAAATGTTATTACTATTTGTCTCTTTTTAACCAAAAGTCGATAACATTTTAACCGAAAATAGATACATTTTATTGGGTAATGGTGACATTTAATCCGTTTTTATTTCAGAGATTTGGTCCATATAAAACAAGAATTTACACTATTATTCATCATTAACAAGAATTTGCGCTATAATTCATCATTCTTATTCTAGGGATGTCGACAAAGTAAAATCGTTACACACATTACTTGAAATTGACCGAAAAGGAAATAATCATGCATGTTTGAAGATGATCCGAAGTAGTTGCTCTGTTCTTATCCCCTTGGTCTGCCTTTAAACAGTCTGGAGGAGAAAAATATAGGGGCCCTTTTGAGAAAGGAAAATTAGAGGAAGAAGTAAAGAAGCAAAAATGTTCATTGATTGACAACTAAAAAAGATTTCATCCTCATCAATTCAGCATCAAATTTTGGGCTCAACTACCAATCTACCATAGTGCAAGAGGAATGAAATATACTTGTATGTAGATTTACATACCCGATACTTCCTCCGTTCTATTTGATTTATTACGTTTACTTTTAGTGTACTATTTATAAGTGAGGCGAATCTTCAATACAATTTCTAACACATAACATAAAATATTGTCATGTGAAATCTTGATTAAATCGTCTTACCGAGTACAATAGAAAATCAAACTTTTATATTTTTTTAGTAATATGTAACAAAAGATGTTAACAAACGATAATGTGCACTGATGTACGTATATAAAGCAAACGTAAAGAATCAAATGAAACGTAGTAGGAAGTACAATTTACCGGTATATCACATCACTAATGACAATAATATCATGTAATATTACCTCAGATTCTTTGGATAATACTCCCCCTATTCTAAATAACATTCTCCATTTCTTTTTTCGTATATTCACAATACCTCCCCTGTTCCTTTTTTGGGTAAGTGTTTGTGTGGTCCAAATTTAATTGTATGGTGGGTAGTGTATTTGTGTGGTACAAATTTAATTACATAGTGGGATAATGTATTTGCTTAATTTTTGTGTCAAAATGAAAGGGGAAGGTTATTTAGAATAGGAGGAGTATTATACTTCCTCCATTCCAATAGGTTGTATACGTTTGCTTTATGCACAAAGATTAAGAAATAGCATATTGATATATTAAGTTACCTAAATACCCTTAATTCCAAGTTGTCAACCCCACATGTACTAGACCAAAGTTGAATTGTCAACTTGCTCCAACAAAACATGTTCAATTTTTGTAAGCTATTGGAAGAATAGTAAATATATTTTGGCTCCAAAATTTTCCCTCCAATAATTCACAAAACAATTCAACTCAAAATTTCATGGCGAATTGTATTTCCCTCCAATTTTTCATGTTTACATTTTTGCTCTTAGCCTACTATAAATACATGCACTACAAACACCAATTCTTTCATGTTTACATTTTTTTGCTACTAAATTCAAAATTACAACCTCATAAAAAAAATGACAGACCATATGCCATTTGTACCACCACGACAAAGACCTAACCCATCTACAACACCCGAAAGCAGGGGAAGAGGCATGGGTAGGGGCAACCACCACGACTCAGCAGGTGCAACGACAAGCAGAGGCAGGGGTATCCCACTCGAGTTGGCAGTGACAGTGGCATCGACTGGCAAGGGCAGGGCAGGGGCAGGAGAGGCCAGATTCCACCAGAAGTTAGCCAAGAACATCAACAAAAATGATCATTTTTAACAAATTGGTTAGAAAGAGACAACGAAAGTACCTTCGAAACAGCCACATTGGTCAACGAAGTTCATATCCCAGCAACAATAACTCGCATCAAACAAAAAAGGCTCACAAACAAAGAAAAAAATCAAATATGTCAAAGAATGACATTAAGTTACAAAAGTGGGAGAATCAAACATGGATTAATAAACGAACTCGGTAGAGAAAACGGAGTCACAAGACTAGTAATCAGCAAAATTTGGAAAACTGTACAAGCTCAAATAAAAGATGGCGTTGTCATTAATGTTGAAAGAAAGTACACGGGTAGAAAGTCAACAAGAATCATAAACATGGAAAAGTTAAGGAGCATTCCTTTAAAATAAAGAATGAATGTTAGAGACCTTGCCATCGGTCTTGAGTTACCATGCACCACAATTTGGAGACTAGTCCAAAAGGGGAAAATTAGAGCACATACAAGCTCAATTAGACCATCCTTAACACATCATAACATGGTGGCTAGATTAAATTGGGTTTTAGGAAAGATTAGTTCAAGCACATTAAATGGAACTCTAGTATTCGAGGCTATGTTTGATGTTGTACACATTGACGAGAAATGGTTTTACATGACTAGGTTGACAACAAGATATTATATCTTGAGTAATGAAAAACGACCACATATAACATGTCAATCTAAAAGGTTCATTACGAAAATAATGTTTATGAACGCGGTAGCAAGACATAGATATGATGAAGAGGGTAATTGTTTATTTGACAGAAAAATTGGTATTTTCCCATTCACAATTACCGCTCCAGCAATGAGATCAAGGAAAAATAGGGAGAGGGTGCATTAGAAGTAAAACCTATAGAAAGCATTACAAAAGTAGTAGTGAAACAATGCTTACTTGAAAAGGTTATACCTGCAATTAAGGCCAAATGGCCAGAGGGTGCTTCTAGGAGGATCTTTATCCAACAAGATAATGCAAAACCTCACATACTAGGGTCAGACACTGATTTTTTACATGCGGCAAAGGGTGATGGATTTGACGTAGATATGATACAACAACGTAACCCGCCAATAGACCCGACTTGATTATCTTAGACTTGGGGTTTTTTAGGTCAATTCAAACACTACAACACAAGAAGTCTTCAAAATTAATTTGCCATTTAGTGGATTCTGTTTTAAGTGCCTTTGAAAATGTTAGTTATGATTCATTAAAACATGTTTGGGTTTCACATCAAGCATGCATGATTGAAATCATAAAAGAAAAGGGAAGCAATTCATACCCAATCCCCCACTCCCCCATCTAGGAAAAAACAGAATGATAAGGGAAGGAAGATGGGAAGATCAAGTGAATGTCAACATTGGGCACATGAAAATAGCTTTGAATGCACTGAATGAAAGTGAGGCAACAACAGAGCCTATAGGTGAAGAAACAATAAGTAACAATCAAGATGCAGTGGTTATTGATGAGTATGATGCAACACATTATGAAGAAACATGATGAGTGAACAAGCAACACAAACAGTAAGTATTTTGAATATGATAAAACAAATGAGTAAGTTTTTGAATGAACAAGGAAGAACAACAACTTCGTTTTTTACATTCAGAAACTTCTTAATGGAAGGTGAATCAATTAGTTTTTGTATTGATAAGTTGTGGGAATATAACTTTTTGTAATGCAAGTGGAAAAAAATTTAAAGCAAGATATGTAAAGCTTTTGGATGAAAATTTTTGTAAGTTAATTCTCAGGCAAAGATGATTAATGTCTTTCATCATTGAATTGACCATTCTGGAAACAAATGTAATGCCTCCAACTAGATCATATAGGGGTGACAATTTAAGTATGGTTAAGTTCACTATTCAACAAGTGTTGGCATTTACAAAGTCTCCACATAATCACATAGGTCATAGAAGTTGAGTTCATTTTACATATGCAACATAGGACATCAACAGAATATTAAACCAGTAGCAGCAATATTAAACCAACAGCTGTACAAAATAATGGCAACAGAAAAGTTGCCACTAAAATAGTTGACACGAGAATAGTGCCAGCAGTAGATTAAAGTCTCAACACAATAGTGTCAACAGAGTAGTTGACACCAGTCTTAATGTTGGTAAACAACCAGCAGCAGCACACAAGTATTAGAAGCAACACACAAACATTAGTACCAGCACACAAGTATTACATCAGCAGTACAGCAAAGTCTCAACAAATTACAAACCAAGGTCAGATTACAACAAAGTCTCAACAGATTACAACAAAGTCTCAACAGATTACATACCAGAATAGTGTCAGCAGTAGATTAAGAGATTAAATAAAGTACAGAATTAAAGTTGCTTACTGCGCTTAGGAAGTCTAGATGAAACCTCATCTTCCTCCCATAAGTTCTCACCGCAATTGAATGCAGAATCTGTATCAAGAGACCCATTATACACCACCTCATCACCCTCACCATTTAATCTGACATAATCACCATCATCCACTACAAGAAATCTTGTTTCAGGCGACTGTTATAAGGCGACCGAGTTCAGTAGTCGCCAATTTGGCGACTGAATAAGTAATTTGGCGACTGAATGTAGTCGCTAATTTAGCGACTAAAGAGATTCCAAAAATTTTTACTGAAAATTTCTGGCGACTACTATCCGTCGCCAATTAGGCGACTGAAACACTAATTGGCGACCGTTTTCAGTCGCCAAATTGGCGACTGCCAAATCCGTCGCCAATTTCAGTCGCCAAACACCTATAATTGTTCCAGAATCCGCGACTTTCCCCTTCTTCCTTATCTTACCAAATCTGAATAAAAAAACTCCATTTGCGCGATTTATAGTTTTAATTTCAATTTCTTAAATTAATGTTAAGTTTATTTGTTTAATTTATGATTTTCATTAGTTTTTGATGATTTGATAGATTTATTGTAAAGATTTGTGATGTTTATTAGGTTTTTAGATGTTATTTAGTTAGGGTTTGGTGAAGTTTGAATTAGTGTTAGTAATTGTAATTTTTATTAGTGTGGTTAGTATTGGGGTTTGATTAGTGGTAGTGTTGTTGATATTATTAGTGTTGTTAGTATTAATTTTGTTGGTATTGTTAATTTTGATTTGGGTTAGTGTTGTTAGTAATGGAGTTTTGATAATTTTCATGATTTGTGTTAGTGTTGGTAGTATAGGGGTTTTGGTTAGTGTTTTTTTATTAGTTTTAGTATGTTAATAATATTAGTGTTATTAGTATTATTTTGTTAGTATTGATAATTTTGATTTGTGTTAGTGTATTTCGTATTAAGGTTTTGATAAATATGATTGTTTGTGTTAGTGTTGTTAATATTTGGGGTTTTGATTAGTGTTAGTATTTTTTGTACTTGTTGTGTTGGTTAATGTTTAGATTAAAATGAAGAGATTGGAGCGTACATGGATGTACGAAGAAAGACTTGATAAGAAAAGACGTCCTACCGCTAGATTTATAAAGGGGGTTGCCGAGTTTATTGAATTTGCTAAACAACAAGACGAGTATGATTTAGTAGTACAGAAACTTAGGTGTCCTTGTATTAAATGCAAAAACATGAAATATCTACATGACATTGAGGTTCAAGAACATCTTTATACAAACGGGTTTTGTCCAAACTACTACAATTGGATTTCTCATGGAGAATCATATTTTTCACTTCCCGAACAATCTCAAATCCCACAAAATGAGAACCCATATAGAGATATGGTAGTTGATGCATTTGAGTCTAATATTTTCAATAATGATCATATACCAATGAGTGAAGAAGAACCACACCCACAAGCAAAAGCCTTTTTTGATATGTTAAAGGCGAGTGAAAAACCATTATATGAAGGGAGCAAAATGTCATTGTTAGAAGCCGCCTCTAGGATAGTAACTTTGAAATGTGAGTACAATTTGCCATTTACTTGTGTTGATGGCATTGCTTCTTTGATTGAGGATGTTATCCCCGGTAATAATGTCATGACCTGATCATTCTACAATACCAAAAAAGTAGTGAAAGGTCTACAACTTCCGCATTACAAGATTGATGCATGTCCCGATGGATATATGCTCTTTTGGAAGGATGATGCTTTGCTTGACAAGTGTAGTAAATGTGAAAAGGCTAGATATAAGACAATTGAGGGAAGTATTGTCTTGAAGGGTAAAAAAGGAAAGAATTAAAAAAAAAAGAGGTGAAAAGAGTAAGAAACCAATACCCGAAAATCCCGTAACTTACTTTCCTCTAGCTGCTAGACTTCAAAGAATGTTTGCTACCAAAAACATTGCCGAGCAAATGAGATGGCACAAGGAAAATCCTCGTACTGCGGGAAAGATGTGTCATCCAAGTGATGGAGAGGAATGGAAGCGGTTTGATATGCTTTACTCCGACTTTGCTGAGGAACCCCGTAATGTGCGACTTGACCTTTGTACGGATGGTTTTGCTCCATTTGGCCAGTTTGGTAGAAAGTACTCTTCTTGGCCCGTAATGGTCACTCCATACAACTTACCCCCTTGGTTATGTATGAAAAAACAATTCATCTTCTTGTCACTAATTATTCCTGGTCCTGATAATCCAAAAACCGCCTTAGATGTTTATTTGCAACCTTTGGTGGAAGAATTGAAACAATTGTGGGAAGTAGGTGTGCAAACATATGATGTGTCTTTAAAGCAAAATTTTCAACTAAGAGCTTCATTGTTGTGGACCATTAATGATTTTCCCGCATACGGTATGCTATCTGGATGGTCTACCGCGGGAAAAAAGGCATGTCCTTGTTGCATGTACCAAAGCAAAGCATTTTCGCTACCTTGTTCCAAAAAAGTGAGTTGGTTTGATTGTCATAGACAATTCTTACCGGAGGGCATGCCTTTAGGAGCAACAAAAAAGCTTTCAGAAAAGGTAAAGTGGAGCGGAATCATGCTTTAGATCGACTTCCGGGGGATAAGGTGTGGGATATGGTTTGTAATTTGTCACGTACTATTGATTGTACTAAAGCAGAGACGGATGAGCTGAAGAAGAAGAAAATTGGTTGGTTTAAAAGAAGCATTTTTTGGGATCTTCCTTATTGGAAGACGATGTTAATTAGGCACAATTTGGATGTAATGCATATAGAAAAGAATTTCTTTGAGCAACTAATTCACACGATTATGGATGTAAAGGGAAAGAGTTGTGATACTGTTAAATCACGAGAAGATTTGAAGACAATTTGTCATCGTCCCAAACTTCACATTCGTAGGGATGAGTCTAAGCCAAAATCTATTTTTACACTTGACAAAGCTCAAAGGAAGGTATTATGTGAGTGGTTAAGTAAGTTAAAATTTCCTGACGGATATGCATCCGATTTTAGTCGATGTGTTGATATGAAGGAGTTAAAGTTGCAAGGCTTGAAAAGTCATGATTGTCATATCTTCATGGAACGATTATTACCCGTATCTTTGAGACATCTCCTCCCCACTCCTGTGTGGAATGCAGTTGTTAAGATAAGTCAATTTTTTCGAGATTTATGTTCGTCTTCAATATGTGTTGATGACATGATTCGTCTTGAGGATCAAATACCAGAGATATTGTGTAAGTTCGAGATGATATTTCCTCCATCATTTTTTAATTCCATGGAGCATGTACCGATACATTTGCCTTACGAAAGCAAAGTTGGAGGCCCCGTCCAATATAGGTGGATGTATCCATTTGAAAGGTAAGATCGCTAAGTAGTAATTAAATTATAACTATTATCGTACTATATATAATTGATTTAATATTTATATACTAGTCTTAACAACTATTAATCTCATCAATTATTGAATAGCTTTCTTAATCACGTGAAGAAGAAAATTGGTAACAAAGCTCGGGTTGAAGGTTCTATATGCAATGCGTATTTAACGGAAGAGATTGCAAATTTTTGCTCTCTTTACTTTGAAAAACATATAGAAACCAAAGCAAAAAACTTGAGTGTTGATAAAGCGGATGAACTTGAGACAAGTTTACCCGAGTTTTTCCAAATGCATGATGATGAGGGTTGTTCATCAATTGGGGGAACAAGATATTTGGATGACAAAGAATATGATCGTGCTCACCTTTACGTTCTTTCTAATTGTGAGATTTTGGAATCATATGAAACGGAGTTTGTGAATGATTTCATTAAAGCACATCCTAATGTGAATAGAGATGATGTTTGGAGTAACCATGAGGATCAATTTGCAGCATGGTTTCGGAACCATGTAATTGAGTTAAATATCCAAGATGATTTGATAAGGACTTTGGCCTTTGGTCCTTCACGAATGGTTAAAACGTGGAATCGTTACTCGGTCAACGGATTTAATTTCCATACATTCAACTACGGTAAGGATAAGGCTAGGTGCAATTATGGTGTTACTATTTCTTCTCTTGATGACAACGAATACTATGGTATAGTTGAGGATATCTTTGAGTTGAGCTATAATGGGCGTGAACGTTCTTATAATACTGTCTTATTTAAGTGTGAATGGAAGGATAACTCTGGGGCCGGTATGAAAGTTCATGAACGTTATAAACTCGTCGAAGTGAATCATACCCGGACATACTCAAAGTATGATCCATTTATACTCGCACATCAAGCCAATCAAGTATATTTTGCTTCTTATCCAAGCACGAAGAATGATCGAAATCAAAAGCAGTGGTGTGCAATCTTTAAGACAAAAGCACGCTCACAAGTAGATACAACTTTTTTTCAAGAAGAAATAGTATCTAGTGGGTTTATGTTGTCTCCACCTGATGAGGACATTTATGAGAATGGAAATGAAGAGGGTAAGGATTTAGAAAACGAGGATGGTGACGGTCAAGTTGACGGTGATGGTGGTGGTGATAGTGATAATGATAATTAATCAAATGGTGATGATGATGATGACGAATCTGATGATGATAATTGTAACACCCGGAAATGTACCCTATTTTTCTAGTAGAAATATTTTACGAAATCTTTTCAGCGAATTTAAGTTTTAAATTAGTTTCGAGTCGAATTTAGAATTTCCGAGTTCGTATTTGGAATTTC
>JAIUZE010022314.1:0-28402 GCA_022085475.1 Heliosperma pusillum | reverse complement strand
AATAACAACATAAATAAAATGCTGTAAAAATCATGCCAAAATCGCCCTTAACACTTATCATGCTCATTCTAGCTCGGTTTTATGGATTTTATCGATTTTTAATCATTAAAAATCAATAATCAACACTTAAATTGTATTTAAGCTCAAAATAATTATCTAAACTGATTTAGAACTCAAAATTAGTCCCCACTAACTTTGTTTGTATTTCATTAGTTCGAATTGATCGTATTTGCTAAGTATAGAGGTTTAATCATAACATTTATGAAATAAAACCAAAATAAAAAATAAAACTCATAAAAATTTGAAACCAAAAACTTTGTACATTCTGGAACATTTCCAGGAACTCTAAAAACCAGAAACATTTGCCCAAAAATTTTGAATAAAGTTTATGAACAAATAACTTAATATTCAACGGTTTTATCAAATAAAACTCATTAAATATAGTAAAACAGTGAAACAAATTATAAAATTTCACCAAGATGATATAAATCAGATTATGAAATGTACCAAAAAATTTCAAGACCAGAAAAGGACGTTTCAATTTTATGAACATAATAATCTCACTTTATTGACTTTTATCTCATAAAAATCAATAATCATGCAAAACTTAATCAAAAGTTACGAAAATCAAAATTTCGTGATTTAAAAATTTCATGTGAGATCATATAAAAATTTCATGGCCAGAATCAACATGCAACTATTTTTAGTTAACTTTTAACATAAAATATGCATATTAACATGATTTAAAGGCCATAAATCAAAATAAATAGCAAATTAATCCCTAAAATCACCAAATTTGACCACAGCCTATTTTAGGTCAGTAGTTATGCATGCAAATCAAAAATTTTGTGTAAACCATTTTTTAACACAATTTTTCAATTTTACCCAAGTTATCGTATAACTCGATTTTAATGCTTAAAATCAACATGCATGTAACAATTGAGCTCTGATACCACATGAAAGTCCTAGACCTCTAATTAGACTCCTCTAATTAGTTCATTAAATTACGTTAACTTAATGATTTAGGATCTAGTTATCATGCATGCAAATATAAAAGCATAAAAGAAAAGATAAGACCAAAACATCCTTACATCCAGGATGATCCTCCATAAAACAACCTCCAAAGTAGAAGGTCTCCTTCTTGTTGCACCCAGGATTAAACCCAAATAATCTTAACTTATTATTAACTAGATAATAAGTAAGAATTAATACTACTAATATTATTGTATTACTACACTAGTAATATGACATGAATATTAGTATGCATGTGAGTTTTAGAGAGTTGTTGAGTTAGAAAGAGCAGTGAAAATAAGCAAAAATGAAGTAGTCAAATGTGAACAACTCTTGTTCACTTATAAAGGCCATATGGCCGGTCAAAACTCACTCAAATAAGTGATTAATGTGCTTATTTTATTCTCATGCAAATAGGTAGAGTGTGGGTAAGAGAATGATAATTATCATGTGTCATAACATGTCATAATCACTTGGTGGAGTGTGGAATTGGTAGAGTAAAATCACTAGTGATTTTGTGTACACAAAACCGGTGCACATGAGTCCACAATGGACCATTTTGATTTTTGATATTTGTCCCACAAATATTTATAATCATATGTTTAATTATCTTGTATAATTAGATATTAATTTGATCATATAACAATTATATAAAACAAATTAATAAACAATATATACTTAACTTTTAAGTGATATTTTACCATTATATCAATATATAATGGGTCCCACAATACCCAGTTAATTTATTTTACAACTCTTTGTAAATATAATTAACTAATTACATCTACCTCAAAATATATGCATAACCTCAACTAATTTAATGAATTAACGATTAATCACTAAATTAAATCTTATTTAATCGTATTAAAATAAGACGTAAAATTTATTCAGTCAGTTATCGTATAATTGACTAATAAACTTAAGTGGAATGAGTTCCTACCTCAATTTCCAATAAATAACTCTCGTAACTAAACGTACATATCAAATATATGTAATGCACTAATTAAACTGTATCGTATACAAATAATTAGTATTCTATTTGGGTCTCATCCTATAGGTGTGACCTAAAGGGATCAGTTGATTACCGCCGTCATACGACAATAACGTCAAACTCTAGTCAGCCGAGCGTTACCGAGTTACGTTAATCAACTGACGTGGAGTATCAAAATATACTAATCATGCCACGTATATTCCAAATGAGATTTATTATATAAATGCACTATTGTGGAGGACACTTACTCCAACATTACGCCTTAAGCCGCATTTTGGGCTTTTTCCCCAATATTTTTTCCACTCACCTTATAACCCATTTTTCCCCATATTTTTCCACTCACTCTCTTCATCTTCACCAAGCCACCAAAACCCTAACCACCATTTTTGGATCATCTCAAGCTTCACTCAACTCATCCTTTCCTCACCCAAATCTCTTGATTTTCATCATAATCTTCCTCTCTTATCCTCATATACCTTGTGTGGTAATAAAATTACCGTCTTTCTCATTTTCAATTTTTCCGTCTTTCTCAAAGGTGAATTGTATTCATCTTTTGTTGTCTTTGTAAAGGTGGAGACCTTCAAGACCCCGACAAGGATTACTATCTCGTGGAGGAAGACTTAGAAGACGATTGAAGATGCACAATGGTAACGGTGAAGGGTTACTCGATATCAATACGTGTTTTAATGCTTTAATTGATGTTTACTAAATGTCTAGTGACAATTATTAGGCATTTAATGTGGTTTGATATTATTAAATATGGTTAGAATTTGATGAGTATTCTTAGAATTTGTGTTGGTTGATGATTGTTGATGATTGATGATGATGGTTGATGATTGTTGATGATTATTGGGATGTTTGATGATTTTCGTGCGTATGTATTCCCAGCCGGCCGACCGGCCGACCGGTCAGCCGACCGGCTTGGAAAGCGGCTGACATTTTCGAGAATTTTTGGGTATTGTGTAATTCCCAGCCGGCCGGCCGACCGGCTGGGACTCCCTCATCTTTTCCTTCTTTTCTCTCTTTGGCATGTGCTCCCAGCCGGGTAGCCGGCGGCCGGTCCCTTGACCGGCAGGGACATCCCTATATTTTTGATTGTTTTTGATTGTTGCTGAAGTGCCAGCCAGGTAGCCGGCGGCCGGTCACCGTGACCGGCTCGCACCCCCTGTGCTCCCTTCTCTATTTCTTTTCTTATACTCTCACTTATAATAATTTGTACGGTTCATTAGTCGTATAAATTTACGTAATAGCTTTAAATATTCATGTTTAGAAGAACATATGATATCCCACTCGCTTATATCGCATATTTTGTGACGGTTTTTGATATGTTCCCCTTTGAGTCAGTTTTACCTATGTTTTGATTTGAGCACTAATTGTTAAGTGATATGAACTCTCATTCCCCGGCTATACCGCCTTGCTCGTTAGACTGGAATGTAGGAACGAGGAGGTGTATCCTTAATGCTTGTATGCATGTTTTAGTGGGGATATGACGACGTTGTTGGGAGGCGAACGCAATGCGTTGATCGAGCGGGCCGTCAAATGTCGTATCCTTGCAAGGTGGTGTCACTGCATGTATCGTACCGCTTGATTATGATCCTTGTGCTCTTTCCGCCTCTTTCATGTAGTTGTGACCGAATTTGGGGTACTCGGCTTCTGTGTTTGACCGAGTCTTGGATGCGAAATGTGTCGCATGTCGAATCGGAACATGTTTATTCCGAGAGTCTGGCCAGGTTTAGACTAGGACCGTATTATTATTGTCGTCCTACCGGGAGGAAATGAGTCTTTCATATACGAAACGTTTATCGTGTATGGTTCAGGGAAATGTTTATCCTGTGGACGTGTTTTGATCATTCTTGCTATGTACATGGTGCTAGTGCGTGTCATTAACCGTGAGAGAGTATGTTACCATAATCGTATGTTTGGATGGATGCCTATATGATGACTCTTTGTGACCGATGGATGACTTGGCGTGGTTTATATGTCGAGTCTCTTTCTTATCAAGTATATGCCACTAACGGCGAGATGTAAGCCCTAGTGAGTATATAGTTGCCTAAGGGTTTCTTCCCCGAGTCTGTCTATAATCTGATGCTTACAGTTTTGTACTTCACGCGCCTATATCTTAATATATTGACATGCTTATTTATACTTCTCGTAAATCACATATATATTTATATATATATATATATATATATATATAGGGTCAGGATCCGGTGAGAACCACTAATATAATGAGAACCGTGAGAACCTTTACTAAATCTCCACCAAATTTTGTTCCGAAAGTTTTGATGGATCATTTACCATTAGTTTAGCTTGTTCAAGAGAAAAATTTGCAGTAAGTAAACAAAATTTATCGATTATATTAAAACATATATAGTTAATGTACATAAATTCAATTAGGTAAACTAAAACTACTCTAAATGCATGAAAACTAGCACTAGGTGCATGAAAATTGTCACATGCATTAAAACAATTACTAGGTGCATGAAATAATGGGCTCTAGATGCATGAAAATAAGTACTAGGTGCATGAAAATTGTTAGATACATGAAACTGACTACTAGGTGCATGATAATTAATAAATTGTATTTCGCCTCAATTTCCGTCAGTAGCGTATAATTTTTTGACCAAGAAATGTGTTATCTTGCCATAGAATTCTACGCCGAACCCAAATATGTTGTTATTTTTTATAAATAAATTTCTTAAGGCGTAGTTCTCACGGTTCTCATTATCTTAGTGGTTCTCACCGGATCCCAATTCTATATATATATATATATATATATATATATATATATATATATATATATATATATATATATATATATATATAAGTATGCTTCTACATGTTTATTACAGTTTAAGTATGTTATTTGTGATATGGCTGAGAGAACCCGGAGTTACTCCCCACTGACTGTGGCGTTCATGTTTCATGAATGAACAGGTTGCTTGGCTGGATCTTTGCTTGTTTTTGGGTTCGGGTGTGAGTTAGCGGGCGTTGAACTTGACGATTCACCCATAGACTGCAACAGGAGTATGTGACCAAGCCAAGACACGAGCCATGACACGAGCTCAAGACAAGACACAAACTCAAGACAAGACTCAACATCAAAACAACAACATCCATTCAGACAACACCATGACCAGCTATGACAATGTTCTATTCAGTCCAAGCCACAACCACTTCAAGCCTGCTAAGACAACACCACCACAACCAGAACAAAGCCTAGCCATCCACTTCCCAAGACTAAGCCACAACAAAGCTCAGCCAACAGCCCAACAAACCCAACACAACAAAAACAGCCCCCAGCCAAAAACAGCCTATCACAGCCTTTCTAAACAAGGTCCATGGGGCCCCACACAATCAAACAAGCCTAACCAACCCCCAAACCTATGTCTTGGGAAGGTCCCCTACAACTTTCCCCAGGACTTCCCTCCCAAGAAACAAACACACAAAGAGTTAGCTTAGGGACAACTTCAGACTGTCCAGATTTCAGCCTTTTGCAGTAGTTAACATGTCACTATCAAACTTTCCTTTTATGATCAAACAAACTCGAGGGCCTTTTAGAAGGACCTTTGGCATCCATCCCACTTCAGTTGAGCTCAAGAATCAAGCTCAGAAGTCCACCCCTCCACCAGTTTCAACCCCAACAAACCCATTAAGGCAGATTGTCCTATTAGAATTACTTTTCTGCTTTATCTACTTTATGTCAGTTTTCCTGCAAGTTTGTAGCTGTTATTTTGTTTCATGTTGTAAGCCTTTGTGGCCCTAGATATCTCCTAACGTCTGAGTTGTATCCTTGTTGCCTATATAAGGCCTTTACCTAATGAAATGCAAATCAGATTTGAAGTAAAACATAAAACTGAAACCTTGTTTCTGTTGCATCTCTTGGCTGTGTGCTTGAGACAACTTCCTTTGCTTTGTGCTTGGAAGTGAGCTTGGGTCCTTAGCTGTGTGCTGGGATCAAAGTTCAACCCTCAATCATTGGCTTTGTGCTTTGGTTAAGGTCTATCCTTGTTCTTTAACAATCAATTCAAACAGAAACAGAGTAATTGCAAAGTGTCTGAATCTCAATCAAATTGTCATTGTTTAGTTGTCTTTCTGAATAGTTTCAGTGCAAATTGGTTATCAGAGCTTTGGTTTGTGAGTTCATCTACCTAACTACATTAAAAACACAAAATACAACCATGAGTGAAGAGAGAATCACAGGTCTTGAAAACACAGTTCAAGATCTTGTCAGAACTGTAATGGAGGTCTCTAGATCTGTCAATGAACTCCTTGAGGGCCAACAGAACAATGATACAAGGGGAGGCAGAGGTCGAGGAAGAGGAGCACCTTTCCCACAAGGTGGAGTAAGGAGGAGACAACCTGTAGATCAGTTTGAAATGTCAGATTCAGATGGCTCAGATCACAATCTTCTCAGACACCAAGACAAAGATATCAAGGTAGAGATTCCTGACTTTCTAGGTAGCTTGAACCCTGATGATTTCTTAGATTGGCTAAGGTCTGTAGAAAGAGTCTTTGAGTTTAAAGGATACACTGATAGAAAGGCTTTTAAGGTTGCTATCATGAAACTAAAAGGCTATGCCTCACTGTGGTATGAAAACATGAAAACCTTGAGGGTTAGGGAAGGGAAAGAACCTGTAAAGTCATGGCTCAAACTGAAAAAGAAAATGAGAGCTAAGTTTGTCTCTAGGGACTACACTCAAGACATGTTCATTAAGCTTACTCACCTAAAGCAAGACCAAAGACCTTTAGAGTCCTACCTAAGAGACTTTGAACAACTCACTTTGCAATGTGAGGTTGTTGAGAAATCTGAACAAAAGATAGCAAGGTTCTTAGAGGGGTTGGATGAAAGGATAGCTAGTAAAGTCAGGTTACAAAACATATACTCCTTTGAGGAAGCTGTCAACTTGTCTTTAAGGGTAGAAAAATTGGGAAAAGGAAAGGCCAGTGCTTCTAAGACACCTTCCAGAACCCCCACCTTCAAACCTTTTGTAGGAGTTAAGATAGGAGAACCTGTGGTTCATGTTAAGACTCCTTTCAACCTTGATAAAGGCAAGGCTGTTGAGGCAGGCCAAAGGAAGACTACCCCTCTCAAAAAGTGCTTTCAATGTCAAGGGTATGGACATTTTGCTAGAGAATGTCCATCTAAAAGGGCTCTGAGTACCCTAGAAGTAATCCATTGGGGAGATGATGAAGTGTTGGTCTGTGATGAAGAGATGGAAGAGCCTGAGGTAGAGGCTAGTGAGGAGTTGATAGAGCCTGATGCAGGGTTAAGTTTGGTAACATGGAGGGTAATGCATACTCAACCACAACCTTTGGAAGAGGACCAAAGACACCAGATCTTTAGGACCAGATGTACCATCAAGGGTAGAGTATGTAACCTCATTATTGATGGGGGAAGCTGCACTAATGTGGCCTCCAAAACACTGATAGACAAGCTAGCTCTACCCACCAAAGACCACCCCCTACCTTACAAACTCAGATGGCTAAACAAAGGGGCTGAGATCAAGGTGGATAAACAATGTGTTATACCTTTCTCAATTGGTAAAGGGTATGTGGATGAGAGTCTTTGTGATGTTCTACCTATGGATGCATGTCACCTTCTGCTTGGGAGACCATGGGAGTTTGATAGGGATGCCATACACCATGGGAGAGACAACACTTACACCTTCAAGTATGGGAAGAAGAAGATCACCCTAGCACCTTTACCACCTGCTTTAAAGATCAACCCAAACCCCATGAGTGAGGCTTCCAAAGAAGTCATGTTGATAAGTGAATCAGAAATAGCACAAGAGCTAAGTGAGCTACAACCTGTATACATATTGCTAGTCAAGGAGACTGGGATGAGTATCATTGATATCCCTGAAGAGGTCAAATCTATCCTAGAAAGTTATGGTGATGTCTTCCCTACTGAGCTTCCTAGTGGACTGCCACCACTTAGAGGGATAGAGCACCACATTGACCTAGTGCCTGGAGCTATCTTACCCAACAAGCCAGCCTACAGGAGTGACCCTAAGGCTACACAAGAGCTCCAACTTCAAGTAGGTGAACTACTCAACAAGGGCTATGTCAGAGAGTCCCTCAGTCCTTGTGCTGTACCAGCCTTGCTTGTGCCAAAGAAGGATGGGACTTGGCGTATGTGTATTGATAGTAGGGCCATCAACAACATTACCATCAAGTATAGGTTTCCCATACCTAGACTTAATGATATTCTGGATGAGCTAAGTGGGGCTCAAGTGTTCACTAAGATTGATCTGAGGCAGGGCTACCACCAAGTGAGGATAAGAGCAGGGGATGAATGGAAGACAGCTTTCAAGACTAAACATGGGCTCTATGAATGGTTGGTGATGCCTTTTGGGTTGTCTAATGCCCCTAGCACCTTCATGAGGTTGATGACAGAAGTCCTAAGGCCTTACTTAGGCAAGTGTGTAGTGGTTTACTTTGATGATATTCTTATTTACAGTTCAACTAAGGGAGAACATTTGCAACATCTGAAGTTGTTGTTTGAGGTCCTAAGAGAAAACAAGTTGTATGGCAAGCTAGAGAAGTGCACCTTCATGCAGCCTGAGGTTTACTTCCTTGGGTTCATCATCTCTAAGAAAGGGGTAGCAGTTGATCCTGAGAAAGTGCAAGCAATCAAGGAATGGCCCATTCCCCAAACTGTTACTGATGTAAGAAGTTTCCATGGGTTGGCATCTTTCTATAGGAGGTTCATACAAGGGTTTAGTTCAATCATGGCCCCTATTACTGAGTGCATGAAGAAAGGAGAGTTCAAGTGGAATGAGAAGGCTGAAAGGTCCTTCAATCTGATCAAAGAGCTATTGTGTAAATCTCCAATATTGGTTCTACCAGATTTTAACAAACTCTTTGAGGTAGAGTGTGATGCCAGTGGTCTTGGCATAGGAGCTGTGCTTACTCAAGAAAAGAAACCTGTGGCATACTTCAGTGAGAAGCTAAATGGGGCCAAGCTTAACTATTCCACATATGACAAGGAATTCTATGCCATTGTGAGGGCATTGAATCATTGGGGACACTACTTGAAGCCTAAGCCTTTTGTGCTTCATTCTGATCATGAGGCTCTCAAATATATCAATGGACAGCACAAACTCAACCCCAGGCATGCCAAATGGGTAGAGTTCTTGCAATCCTTCTCATTCTCCAGCAAGTATATAGAGGGTAAGAACAATGTTGTAGCTGATGCATTGTCTAGAAGATCTGTAATGTTGACCTTCATGGAGCAAAGGGTGTTGGGGTTTGAATTTATGAAAGAGCTCTATCAAGAAGACCCAGACTTCAAGCATGAATGGGAGGTACATCAAGAAGGGCAAGTCAAGAAAGGAAGCAAATACACAGCTCAAGAAGGATACTTATTTTATGGGAACAAACTGTGTGTGCCTAAGGGACCTTATAGGGGATTACTGGTCAAAGAGGTTCACTCCAATGGCCTTGCTGGTCACTTTGGGGTACAGAAGACCTATGACATCTTACAAGATCAGTTCTATTGGCCTAAGATGCTTAGTGATGTGCAAGATGCCCTCAAAAGATGCAGATCTTGTCAACTAGCCAAGGCACATTTTCAAGCAGGCCCTTACACACCACTTCCAGTACCCAACAAGCCATGGGAAGACCTCAGTATGGATTTCATTGTAGCCTTACCTAGAACTCAAAGGGGAAAGGATTCAATCATGGTGGTTGTAGATAGATTTAGCAAGATGGCACATTTCATTGCTTGTAAGAAGACTGAGGATGCCTTGGGGGTGGCTGAAATATACTTTAGAGAGGTTGTCAAGTTACATGGGGTCCCTAGAAGCATTGTCTCAGATAGAGACACAAAGTTCATGAGCCATTTCTGGAGAACCTTGTGGAAGCTATTGAAGACCAGGTTATTGTTTAGTACTTCTCACCATCCCCAAACTGATGGGCAGACAGAAGTCACTAACAGAACACTAGGGAAGATCTTAAGGAGCATTGTTTCTAAGTCATTGAAAGATTGGGACCTCAAGCTAGCACAAGCTGAATTTGCCTTCAACAGAGCTCCCTCCAGCAGCACAGGTAAAAGTCCTTTTGAAACAGTTTATGGCACTAATCCTCTCATGCCTACAGACCTAGCACCAGTCAAAGGAAACAAGGCAAGCTATGATGCAAAGAAAAGAGTTGAGCAAATGATACAGATTCATGAGCAAGTCAAGAAGCAGATTGAAAGGTCCAATGAGTTGTACAAGGCTAGGTCCAAGGGGCCTAAGAAAGCAAGGGAATTCAAGGCAGGGGATCTTGTATGGTTGCATTTAAGAAAAGAGAGATTTCCAGACAAGAGGAGAAACAAGCTCATGCCAAGAGCTGATGGACCATTTGAGATATTGGAGAAGATAGGCACAAATGCTTACAAGGTGGATCTACCAGGAAGCTATGGTGTACATGGTACTTTCAATGTTGGAGACCTGAGTCCTACCATGGTGAATCAGATGATGAAGGTGAGGAAGATTTGAGGGCAAATCCTTTTCAAGAAAAGGAGGTTGCAACGGGAGTATGTGACCAAGCCAAGACACGAGCCATGACACGAGCTCAAGACAAGACACAAACTCAAGACAAGACTCAACATCAAAACAACAACATCCATTCAGACAACACCATGACCAGCTATGACAATGTTCTATTTAGTCCAAGCCACAACCACTTCAAGCCTGCTAAGACAACACCACCACAACCAGAACAAAGCCTAGCCATCCACTTCCCAAGACTAAGCCACAACAAAGCTCAGCCAACAGCCCAACAAACCCAACACAACAAAAACAGCCCCCAGCCAAAAACAGCCTATCACAGCCTTTCTAAACAAGGTCCATGGGGCCCCACACAATCAAACAAGCCTAACCAACCCCCAAACCTATGTCTTGGGAAGGTCCCCTACAACTTTCCCCAGGACTTCCCTCCCAAGAAACAAACACACAAAGAGTTAGCTTAGGGACAACTTCAGACTGTCCAGATTTCAGCCTTTTTGCAGTAGTTAACATGTCACTATCAAACTTTCCTTTTATGATCAAACAAACTCGAGGGCCTTTTAGAAGGACCTTTGGCATCCATCCCACTTCAGTTGAGCTCAAGAATCAAGCTCAGAAGTCCACCCCTCCACCAGTTTCAACCCCAACAAACCCATTAAGGCAGATTGTCCTATTAGAATTACTTTTCTGCTTTATCTACTTTATGTCAGTTTTCCTGCAAGGTTGTAGCTGTTATTTTGTTTCATGTTGTAAGCCTTTGTGGCCCTAGATATCTCCTAACGTCTGAGTTGTATCCTTGTTGCCTATATAAGGCCTTACCTAATGAAATGCAAATCAGATTTGAAGTAAAACATAAAACTGAAACCTTGTTTCTGTTGCATCTCTTGGCTGTGTGCTTGAGACAACTTCCTTTGCTTTGTGCTTGGAAGTGAGCTTGGGTCCTTAGCTGTGTGCTGGGATCAAAGTTCAACCCTCAATCATTGGCTTTGTGCTTTGGTTAAGGTTCTATCCTAGTTCTTTGTCAATCAGTCCAAACAGAAACAGAGTAATTGCAAAGTGTCTGAACCTCAATCAAATTGTCATTGTTTTAGTTGTCTTTCTGAATAATTTCAGTGCATAGACGTTCTTAGCTAGTTTACTAAACAACTTTTATGTTTGATCACGTTTTGTGAGACTATGTCTGTTTGTGGTATGTTATACTTCAGTTGGTGTTTATTTGACATTCCTCGTACTCTTCCTTTAGCTTGTAAAAAGTTTTAAAAAATATCGTATTTTCCGCTATAAAAATTGCATGCTTGTTATGTTTTATTTCCGCTATCGCGAGGGTTGTCACATCTTGGTTGATGAATTTGATGAAGTTCCTAATAATGATTTCCTAAGACTCAAAGTCTGTATCAAGTAAAATGAACCTCTAATGCCGGGCTTCTTCTTAGCTATGGATGAGGGCCATTTGCTATGGGTCCAGTTTAAGTATGAAGATATTTTCAAGTACTGTACCAGATGCGGAAAAATTGGCCATCAATCTATATGTTGTAGAGAAAGTATCATGTCAATTGTTTCAAATGTTAATGGCATGCTTGATAGATCATCAGAAAGGGGATTTGCAATGTTCCAGACTCAGAGTAACCATACCATGTTCAACTTAGATTTGAGAGCTACACCTTCAACTTCTAGATTTGTACCATCAAGAGTCTCTACAGGTGGTAGACTTAATTCTAATACCCAGAATGGAGTTGGAGAGGAAGAACAGATTATTGATTTTGATCTGGGTACTACTTCAGGGGGTCGAGTGTATCCAGGTATGAGGTTTACTGTCACTGCTCAATCTTTTGCTGGGCCTGTTATTTTCCAGGTAGGTCAACAAGAATCTAATCAGAATAACAAATATGAATCTTTTTATCCTGAAGGAGGAGGTAATATCCCAAACCCTAACGTTAATTACCAGACTCAGGCCCCTCTAAACCAGGTGGATCATGCAAGCGGAATCAACATCCCCTTCAATCCTAATATGGGTGGTTTTCTGTCTAATGAAAATAATATTAATAACAGAAATTTATCTACTATATATGAATACTATCAATGAGGACTCTATGCAGGTGAATTCCAATGAAGATTTTCATACTGCTTCTGAAGACTCTTTACAGGATATGGATGCTGATATGGGGTTTCTTGCCCCTGCTGGTGACCCTTACCAGGATTATGGTGCTATTAGAAGGCTTGATGTCTCTTTTGATAGAGACTTAAATATTCAGGAAGGTATCTTAAACAGAATTGAAAGTGATATTGGATGGGCTAGGTTGGAGGATGATAATAGTGGATATAATCAAACCTTTGATCCCTCATCTCATGACCTGCCAATGATCTATCACTATCCCAATAATAACTTTCATATGGATGCTGAAAATTTCACAGACGACAGAGATCATCATTCTGAGAATAATGGGTTTATTATCAATATAGAGGACACTTCTGGCTCCTCTTCCTCATCTCCTGCTCAGGCTCGCGACTTCTCTAGCTAAGTTACTACCCTTCCTGTATGGTTTGGAGAAGAAAATCAGACTATATCTTGTAGACAATCATTCTACTCATCGAGGGGCCTCTTAGCTTTTCAATGTCTTTTTTTTTATCTATGTAAGAAGCATTAATCCCATTTGAATTAGATCCCATCATATCCTTGTTAATTTGTGCCACCAAGGAAGACAGGGTGGATGAACCAGCTTGTAACTGAAGATCTTTCTGAGATATGGCTAAAGGAGTGATAGAAAGAGTTGAGGGAGCAGCTTCAGGAATGGTAGGGAAGATAGTAGGATCATAAGATTGAGAATGACCTCCTAAATTAAGCTCCAAGAGCGTGTTAACCTGGGGTTAGCTGAATGGCAAGCAAACCATGGAATAAGAGCAGAATATGGTGATATTGCTAGAGCTGTGAGGAAAAGAAAAAGCAGCAGTGTGCCAGGCTATTCTTGAATCCTGGATGCTGAGATTACCTCATTGGGCAATGCAAAAGCTTATCTCACCCATTTAGCAAAAAGAAAGTGCACTTCTCCCTCTTTCTTTGCTGCTTATAAATAGTCTCTTGTTAATGATGAAGCCTCTGATCTCCATCTTGCCTCTGGTTCGATCAATTCTATTGTAGTAGCCACAAATGTAATTCCCTCTGGTGGTTTTCGCATTTCTGTGGGAGATTTGGATTCTTCATGTTCTGATGACAGTCCTAGGCCTGGTGTTTCAATGGAATTTGCGGAGGTTGGCCCTTCCCAACCTCATATCTGCCCATGATTGGTCTTGCTTGGAATTGAAGGGGTCTTAATGATATGCTCTCCCCTATAATTTCAAGGCTAAGAGCGTTGATATGTAGTAAGTTCTATGACTTTGTTTTTTTAGTAGAAACTAAATGTAATGCTTGTAGTATCGATCCTATCGTTCGCTCTTTTGGGTTTTTTAATTCGGTGGGTATGGATTCCTTGGGTGCCTCTTGAGGCATCTGGGCTGGATGGCATGACGATTCTAAGTTCCGGTGCATTGTAAGAAGCAATAACTTCATTGTTCTAATCAATGAAAAATGCACTGGTTTGATTTGGTATTTGGTTTTATTCTATGGTGCCCCTTCTTCCTATGATAGAAAGCAAACTTTCGAGATGCTAAGCACATATCTAGAATCATTAGACGGGCCATATATTTTATTCGGAGACTTTAAACAAGTTGAATACTCTACGGACAAATTAAGTATGAATAAAAGAACAATAAATGGGGCACATTTCTTTAATCTATGGAAATTAGACAACGATATCTTAGACATTCCTTATAAAGGTCCAAGGTACACATGGTGTAATAATCGTAAAGGTACAAAACGGGTTTATGAAAGAATTGATAAAGCTCTAGGATCAAAGGATTGGTTTCTTCATTTTCCAAATACAAGTGTGAAACACTATCCAATTCAAATATCTGATCATGCTTCTATTGAATTAGATTTTGATCTTGTGAGCATAAAAGGGAAAATACCATACAAATTAGAAGCATGGAATTTTGACAGTTCAGAATGTATGGATATAATAGAAAATGATTGGAAAGCCATATTTGTAGGCTCACCATCTTTCAGAATAATGCGAAAGCTTGCTCTTGATCGCTCAGATCTTAAAAAATGGTTTATTGATAAAAAATCATTATGGAAACGAAAATGGGAAAACTTTGATGAAATTAGAGGAAGGGTTGGAGGAAGCCATTATAAATGGGAAAGAGGAGCGGTATAACGTCGTCAATGAGGATCTTATAAATTTCTCAAAAGCAGTAGGGATTTATTGGAAACAAAGAGCTAAAATGAAATGGTTAGTAGACGGGGATACATGCACTAAATTCTATTTTAACTAGGTTAAAGGACGGGCTGGAGCTAATTCTATTTGTGGTATCAAACTTGATGATGGCTCGTGGACTTTCGATCTCGTTGAAGTGAGTCAATTATTTCGGGAGTTCTTTATTGATTTATATAACCTAATATCTAGTGATAATAATACTGAAAAAAAATCAAATCACTTCTGATCTACTATCCAACATCACGGTAAAAATAAAAGAAGATGATTGGGCTTTTCTGAATAAGCCATTTACGGCTAAGGATGTTCGTAGAGCGGTTTTTCAGCTTGGAGGCCTCAAATCTCCGGGACCAGATGGAATTCATGCTATTTTCTATCAAAAATGTTGGCATATCGTCAAAGGGGATGTGACTAATGCTATTCTCTCCAGTCTCAATAGTGGCGAGTTTCTAAGAGAGATAAATCGCACATTTATTACTCTTATTCCGAAGTGTGACAATCCGGAATCTGTGAATCACTATAGGCCTATTAGCCTTTGTAATGTGGTTATGAGGATTATCACTAAATGTATTGCTAATAGACTTAGCCGTATTATGAGCTACATTATTGGTGAATACCAAAATGCTTTCGTCCCTGGTAAACATATAAGCGAAATATTCTTCTAACCCATGAAATTATCAAGAAGATCAATTCCAAGAAATCTAGGAAGTGGAGTGAATTTGCCCTTAAAATTGATCTAAACAAAGCTATAAAAATAAAATATAGTAAAACCATAATTAGACTCCTCTAATTAGTTGCTAAATTACGGTTTAATCATAACAATTATGAAATAAAACCAAAATAAAATATAAACATCATAAAATTTGAAACCAAAAATTTTGTACATTCTGGAACAATTCCAGGAACTATAAAAATAAAAAAACATTTGCTCAAAAAATTTAAATTAATTTTATGAACAAATAGCTTTGTATTTAATGGTTTTTTCAAATAAAAACATTAGATATAGTAAAACAGTGAAACAAATTATGAAATTTCACCAAGAGTCCATAGAAGTTGAAAGTTGAAAGTTGAAAGTTGAAAGTCCATAGACCTTAATTAGACTCCTCTAATTAGTTGCTAAATTACTAGTTAATTTAGTATTTAATGATCTATGTAACATGCATGCAAATATAAAGACATTTATATAAGAGAAGAAATTTCCTCACATTGATATGGAAAATATAAGGGCACAACAAGAACTCCTTCTTGTTGTTCTTGAGCTACAAATATGGATGAACACAAGTAATCTCCAAAGTAGAAGATCTCCTCTAAGTTGTACCAAGATGAACCCAAATAATCTACCCTTATTATTAACTAGATAATAAGATAGATATTATACTACTAATATTAGAATATATTACTACACTAGTAATACTAAGTAAATATTAGTATTTAAGAGTTTTTAGAGAGAAGATGATTTTTGAGAGAAGTATGAAAAACAAGCATGAATGAACAAATGAAATGAACAACCATATTGCCCTTATAAAGGCAATATGGCCGGTCCATATGAGCATCACAAGGCTCTCATTTTGCTTATTTTAATCACATGCATTAGGGTGGAGTGTTGTAGTATAAGTGATGATTATATTCTACTTGTTATGTCACTTTCAATTGGTAACTAAAGAGTGTAAGCAAGAGCAACAATAATCACCATATAACTAGCAATCTAACCGGCCACAATGGCCTAGTTTGGTCCATTTTGATTTTTTATATTTGTATCACAAATACTTATTGATCATATGGTTAATTATCTTGTATAATTAAGTGTTAATTTGATCATATAACAATTATATGACTCAATTAAATAAATAATATGTACTTAACATTTTAAGTAAGATTTTACCATTATATCAATATATAATGGGTCCCACAATGCATGGTTAATTTATTTTACAACTCCTTGTAAATATAATTAACTAATTACCTCTATCTCAAAACCTCAAATAATTTAGTAATTTAACGATTAATTACTAAGTTAAATCTTATTTAATCGTATTAAAATAAGATATAAAATTATTAGTCAATTATCGCATAATTGAAAAATAAGTTTAATCGAATTTGAGTTCTTAACTCATTTTCTAATAATTAACTCTCGTACATATCGAATATATGTAATGTACCAATTAAATGTATCGTATACAAATAATTAGTTACTATTTTGATTTCATCCTTTAGGTGTGACCGAAAGGGATCAGTTGATCACCGCCGTCAAACGACAATAACGTCAAACTCTAGTCAGCCAACCGTTATTGATTTACGTTAATCAAATGACTAATCATATATATAGTCAATAAATATCCCAATTATATTCCTTAATAAGATTTATTATGTGGCGCACTATTGTGGAGGACACCTACTGCCACAGAATTTTTTCTTAAAACGTCGTATCACTAACACTGTTTCATCTTCAAGATCCGAATCTTGTTTTTCACTAGACTCGGCTTGTAAAGCCACTTTCTTACTATTACTATCGTTTGCCTCATCCTCATCAAGAGTAATCTCGTGAGCCATTAGGGTTCCGAGTAGCTCTTGATAAGATAGGTTAGATAGATCTTTGCATTCCTCAATTACCGTCACCTTAGGTCTCCATCGTCTAGATAGACTTCTAAGGATCTTTCTAGCAATTTCCTCGGAGTCAAAAGTTTTTCCAAGATTTTTCAATTCATTAATGATACTAGAGACGCGAGTGAACATGCTATCAAGCGATTCATTTTGCTTCATAGAGAACAATTCGTATTTTCGCATTAACAATGCAATACGTTGCTTTTTGACAACAGTTGTCCCCTCATAGGCTAACTCTAGACCATCCCATATTTCCTTGGCAGTAGAGCTAGATGAGAAACGGTCAAACTCAGTAGAAATCATGCCGTTTTGCAACAGGCTGATAGCTTTTGAATTTTTATCAGCTTTCTTATAATCTGCCTAAACATAGTCATCTTCTTTCTTTTCGGTGGAAGTGCCAGTAACAGATCCAAGCATGATCTTATTAGGACCATTCTTAATGATTAGCCAACACTCACAGTCGTTACCCTTTATGTAACGGGTCATCATATTTTTCCATAAACTGTAGTTCTTCCCATTGAATACGCGACACTTCAGGTGTTTGGAATCCATTAATATAAAATTAAATGCAGCGGAAAATAAATAAAAAAAAAAGATAAAAAAACAGATCAGACTCCTTGCTGTAAGGCAATCAAGAGCACGAGCCTCTGATACCAATTGTAGAGTCTATTGATCGAATACGAAAGAGGGGGGGTGAATTGAGTATTAAAAACTAGCCCCACTTTTTCGATTTATATGATATGTAATTAATTATTTGATCTTATAGATTAAAATCAACTAATTAATTAATCAAAGTAAGCACAAGTAACGAAATAACGAAAAGTAAAGAGAGGCACACATGATTTTTGAAGTGGTTCAGTTTCACAAGTCGAAACCTACGTCCACTATTCTCGATTAATAATCTTTAGTACCTTTCTCCGGATTACAAAAATTATCAACTCACTCGTATAATCAACTATGATTATAACTCAAGGTGAGTATCGCTAAATACTCTATACTATCTTACGTTAATAAGAAAGTACAATATAACTCACCCAGATTCTCGTTAAAGAATCCAATAACGTATTTCACGTGAGCGATTGACAAAGAAGATGCACGACTATTTTCGAAAAAAAACAAACACTAAAAATAATAAATATTTTGCTCAAGGTTTGCGTTAAAAACAATTTGTAAAAAATTCTCTCAATGTGTATATAAGTCGTTGTTGAATGATTGAGATGGAAGGAGTATTTATAATAAAAGCATAGGAGATATAAATTTGAAACCCTAGCTTTATATTTAAGAAAGATATTTATCTTTAATATCTCAAAATATTATTTGCTTTATCTTTTAGAAATATATTTATCTTTAATATCTCAAAATATTGTTGTAAAGATATATTAGAATCCTAGGTTAAGGTAAAGAAGGAAACAAGCCTATGGTGGCCGAAATCCCTATCTCCATGAATTCCTAGGAGCACGCAACCCTAGGAGGCGCAATCCTTGGTTTACACGAAACCCTAGGTGGCACAAACCCTACGTGGGCTTATTAGGTTAACAACAAATTGAGATAGAATATATTAGAAACCCAAGGTAGCATGACAACTCATAAGTCGTATTACTAACCAACAAAATCTCATAAATACATCCTCTATTAAAACTTTTGATAAATATAAAAATACTCTTTCTCTTTTTGAAAACATTTAAAATATTTATTTCCAAAATCATGCATCAACTTTTATCATCCAAAGTTATAGGTTAAAGCTATAACTTTGAACTTTAGTAAGTAAAGTTATAAGTGAGTCATAACTTTAAAAACTTAAAATCACTCTAATGGAATAGTTACCGAATGACGACCTATACTATCTAATCTTCACAAAGATCTTCAGTATACGGATCATCTCTTCATCTTGATCACAAAGACCCTCTATCTTGAGTCTTGTGTTATTTGAAGTAGATCTTGCTTGAATTGTTTCTTTAAAGTTATAACCAAGGTAGCTATAACTTTGCATACGAACTTCCAAAGTTATTCCTGAAGTTCTTATAACTTTGTCTCACAGAACTTGTCAAAGTTATGCCTTAAGCTCCTATAACTTTGATCTTGTTTCTTGTAATTGTTGTTAGCTATGATAAGATTAAAACACACAATTACATGCATATGATATATCAAGTAAAGCACATTATCAAGTAAACACATGTCATTATCAAAACTATAAAATAGGTCCAACAATATGTTTAAACAAGTTACATATAAGTTGGTGTTATAACAGAGGCGAAAAAGAACAAATAAAGAAAAATAAAGATGATAATAATCAAATTTACGTGGTTCACTAACGGTGTATTAGCTACGTCCACAGGGCATAAGAGAGGAGAGGTTTATTAATGTTGAAGAGTTTTACAGAGCTTTCAGATTTAGATTCAGAAATTGTGATATGCATAACTGCTAGGGTTAGGCTTAGAGAGTTTAGATAGTACTCTCTAAGACCTAATATAGAAAACATAGAAAAAGCCCAAAACCATAGACCCAAAGCAGATTCCTAGTCCAAACAGATTAACAGATACCATTTAGTTTTCTGGGGCATTACCCCTGAGCCCCCACCAGGTCATTTCACTCCTGGACCCCGACTCGCTGACCGGTCAGCGAGACCCCCGCATTGTCACTTGAAGTGGAAACTAAACTGTTTCAAGGCATAATTCCAATTGGAATGAAAATTGGAAGGAGAACAGAAAAATTAGGAATCGTCTACATGAAGGGTCGACTTTAAAGCTCATATATCGATTTCTAGACATGCTATCGATGTAATTCTAAGTCGACGTGTTATCTTACCCTATTAAGATTCTTACGGTAGGTCACACACCTTTATTGATCAATAAATTAGGGAGATGTAACCATTTTACAAAAACTGGACGTGCAATGTTGATTTGTGCGTACCGCGCACAACTCTTCCAGAGAAGGCAACACCGTGCGCTTCTCGCCGTGTTTTCCCAAAGAGACCGTGTCTAACACCTCCAGAGAGGCATCCACCATGCGATTCTCACCGTGCTTATCCTAACTTGGCCGTGCTATCCTCCAGGGTTAAGCATAGTTGGTCTGTTACTTCTTTTCGTGCATTGTCTTATTGTTTATGCTCTATATCTTTATTCTAACCCTTGTCTTAGACGTACTTCAAACGTATTGTTTTAGTATGGGATTTATGTTTCTTAATGATTATGCTTCTTAAACTTGGTCTAATGCTTATGTATCATGTATTGGCTCTTGTTTATCATTTTTATGCCTCTATCATGTCTCATTCACATGTTTAATTATAGATTTGGATGTTTCAGTCATATGTGTCATGAATACTTTAAGTACTTGGTTAGGTAATGTTTGTTGGATGAAGTTGATCTCTCATTTCCCGTTTGTACCCTTATACTTGCCGGACATGACCTACAAGCGATGAGGGTACATTCTCATGTGGTTGTTGCATATTCTAGTGTGAATATGACGAGGTTGTTGGGAGGCGAACACATTGTGTTGATCGATCCGGCCGTCAAATGTTTTATTTGTGCAAGGTAGTGTCATTGCAGGTAGCTTACATACTTGATTTATCTTCACCTCCTCTTTCGTGCCGATAAGCCATAATTGGATGCTTGAACTCCTTCCGCCTCTTTCGTTCCGTTCTGACGAATTTGGGGAACTCGGCTTCAATTATATCGACCGATTCTTGGAATCGAAATGTTTATCGCATGTCGAATCGGTAAATGTGTACCCCGAGAGTCTAGCCATGTTTACACTAGAACCGTATTATATGATCGTTGTCCTACCGGGAGGATTAGAGTCATGAGTATGCGAAATGTATATCGCAGACGGTCTTGGGAAATCTTCATCCCATAGACAAGTTCGTCTTGGACATGATGCGTATGCAAAATATATATCGCATACGGTCTTGGGAAACCTTTATCACTAGACTTGTTCGACTTGTCTTGCAATGTACCGATGGTAGTGCGTGTCATTTACCATGAGAGTATTTTGATTCATATGATGGATGAATATGATGAGATGTTGGACTTATATAATTTGCATGTATGATTGGACCGTTTGGTGCCTTTCATTATATTGTTTGTTCCATCTCCAGCCTTTTCGATTATATGGTTGCTAATGGTGAGATGCAAGTCATCTAGTACCTATATGGTGGCCAAGCTGTGTCTTACCTTGATTCAAGTCTATCATCGCCATGTCTCCATTTATTCTCACATGTTTACGATGTTGCCTATCGTTCTCTCACATGATTCATATATGTTGGTTTGTCTATTATATCATCATTATAATGATATTTATGGTCGCATGATGTATTAACTTACAATTACTCATATGTTATGAAATGTAATTGAATTACTCATGTTGGAATATGTTTGTATCATTGTTTTGGATGTGTGTTTTGATGTAATATGGCTGGGATAACCCCGAGTTACTCCCCACTGACTGTGGCATTCACTTTTAATGAATGAACATGTTGCAGGTTGATGATTGCATGGGTTTGACTTGTGAGCTAGCGAGCGTTATACTCACAATGATTCATCTTCACGTTCTATTATCGCAGGGTGTCATAACAACTCCTGTCTAGCTTTGCTAAATGGGAGTGAGAATTTTGAAGTGTATACGGATGCTTCGAAGTGTGGTTTGGGTTGTGTTTTGATGCAGAACGGAAAGGTGGTAACTTATGCGTCGAGGCAGCTAAAATCGTATGAAGAGAATTATCCTACTCATGATTTGGAGTTGTGGGCACTCGTATTCGCTTTGAATATTTGGAGGCACAACCTTTATGGGGCAACCGTTAAGGTTTTTTCAGATCACAAAAGATTGAAATATAGTTACACTCAAAAGGAGTTGAACATGAGGCAGAGGCGATGGATAGAATTGATTGGTGATTATGACATGGAGAGCTTCTACTACAAGGGAAAAGCTAATGTGGTGGCAAATGCCTTAAGTAAGAAGAGCGTGAATTCTTTATGTACGACTTTGTATTTGATGAGATTGAAAGGAAGAGGTAGCGAGGATGGGGGTTAACATGATTCGCAACAGGGATGCTACTAGTGATTTGGATATCGAGCCAGAGTTATATGATGATATCGGAAGGAAGCAGTTACTTGATCCCAAAATTCAGCAGTGGAGGAAAGGGGAAGAGAAAGGTACTGCCCCTAGATATTCGATTCATGCGTATGGGAGTGTTATATTTGAGGGGCGGTGATGTGTGCCTAGTGATGTTGAGCTCAAGAAGTTGTTTATGACCGAGGGACATTTTTCTCCTTCTTTGGTACATTCGGGTGAGGATAAGTTGTACAATATACCTGAAGAAGTCCTTTTGGTGGCCTGGGAAGAAGAGGGAGGTGGCAGATTTTGTGGCTAGATGCTCGACGTGCCAGCGAGTTAAGGGAGAGCAACGAAGACCGCAAGTTAGGATTCTGTCTCTTGAGGATATGTGGAACAAGATTGAACTGGCGAGCGCATATAGGAAGAATGTGGTGAAGCTGCATGGGGTCCCGAGAGATGTTGTGCGTGGCGGATCGTGATTTGTGGTTTATTTCTTGACTTTGGCAAGAGTTGCAGGAGCTAATGGGAATGACCTCAAAGATGAGTAGTGCATTTCATCCTGCGATGGATGGTCAGACCAAGAGGATGATTAAGATCTTGGAGGATATGTGTGTTATGTCAATTGGTGGTAATTGGGACGATAAGTTTGACTTCATCGAGTTTTCTTACAACAACAGCTACCATGCGAGTATTGGGATAACATCTTTCGAAGCATTATATGGGGAGAGGTGTAGGAGCCCGGTATGTTGGGATGATAGTTCGGAAGCTGTGCTTTTGGGACCACAAATGGTTCAAGTTATGATTGAGCAGGTTCATTTAATTCGATAGAAGATGAAAGCGACGCAGGGCCGACAAAATAGTTATGCTGATCTGCATCGTCGAGACATTGAGTTTCAGATGGATTATAAGGTTCTTCTAAAAGCGTCACCTATGCGGGGTGCGATGAGGTTTGGCAAGAGGGGCAAGTTGAGCCAGAAATTTATTGGCCTTTATGAGATATTGGATCGTATTGGAGAGGTGGCATGTCGGTTAGCATTGTAACCTGCTCTTGATCGGATTCATAGTGTATTCCATGTGTCGCATCTACGAAAGTAAGTTATTGACCCATCGCATGTTTTTGAGGCGGAGACTATTGAGCTCGATGAGACACTCACTTATGTGGAAGTGCCAGAGGAGATATTGGAACGGAAACTGTGCAAGACGAGGAATGGGGAGACTACTTTGATTAAAGTATTATTGTCCAACCATAATGTGGAGGAAGCCACGTGGAAAGCTGAGGAGGCTATGAGGGAGCATTTATTCGTATCTCTTTGATCAGGTTTATATGTTTGGTTACGGGGACGTAACCTTATTCTTTTAAGGGGGGTAGCAGATGATTGCATTAGTATTTTCTTACGATTATTTGGTTTTTGTTAAGACTTTTGCCTTTTTATTGGTCTTAGTGGTTGATGTCGGTCGTTATACACCAAAAATAAAACCTAAGTCTACTAACTAAGAAGATAGCGGAAGTAGGGTCGATCTCCACAGGGAGGAAACTAACTAACTGTAATTTAAATTTGTCAGTAACAATCTGGGGGTTTGAAAAGGTTTTAACTAACTAAATAGGATTAAAGGAAGAGAAATAAAGATAGAAATAAGTATGAAATAAATCAGATAAGAGAGAAATATGCTAGGATTTGGTCCACTGCAATATCGGCATCTACGGGTCAACTAAGTCAGTCAATCTATCAATGAGAAGAGCAAGGGTTTTCTCCTCTCGGTCACAAACCACCCTAGGGATTTTCCTAATTAACTCTCGTCCTCTTAGGAGTCACCTATCAATTCTAAACAAGCCTTCCCTTCCAATCTCTCGATCCAGGTCGGGGTTAACTACCTAGCCTAGTCTCCTGCGTGCACTCATTCGACTAAACCTCAATTAAATTGCTTAGACTGATTCTCATATTCAAGAATAACTAAAATAATCTATCATAACATGCCTCTACCACAGTTTCCCTCATCCCAACATACAAAGGAATTAGCTACTCATGTTATTAACGATGCTAACTAAGACGACTGAATATATGACGATAGACATAATAAAATCGTAATTAACAAGCATGAACAATAACGCAGTAGTAATTAGGAAGAGTAAACAATGATTAAGACTAAAACAAAGGTTAAGGAAGAGAGAAAAGAAGAAGTTTACAATCTTAGCAAATCCGGCGTAAAGAACAACTCCACGTCGATAAACCCGAATGCAAACCAAAGATTAAAAGTTCAGAAAACTAAAGGAAGATTAATGTCTATGATTCCTAACCCTAATGGTTATGAGTCCTAATGACTCCGAATCTCCATGCCATTCAATGACGTAAATAAGAGTTTATATAATACAAAACACAACTCTTAAACCCTAATTAAGCTACGGACTTAAGGCCCATGATAGATTCTACTCGATCGAGGGAAATAACCACTCGATCGAGGACTTTATTGGAGGAAATCACTCGATCGAGTAACAATTCTACTCGATCGAGTAACTTTTCAGCAGCAACCACTCGATCGAGCACAGGACAGCTCGATCGAGGTCTTTTCTCTTCAACTCTCCTCGATCGACCAAAGGTATAGTCAATCGAGGTCTTTTGGCCTATCGTGCAGTGTTGGACATGGCTTTGGACTTGATTGCGAGCGGTTTCACGCTTTCCCATGCAAGAGCTTCTGTTCCGTTCCTTCCATTCTCCTAAATGCATGCAAAGTGGACTGTTTTGGCTCGGTTTCCGCTACTACGCAGCTTGTACCTACAAAATGGTAATGAAAGTACAAAGTAGCCAAATAGGGGCATATGGTGATATAATATCACCTAAATGACATAGAAATGCGTGCATAAATGGACTAGAAAGTCTATATAAAATACACGCATCAAACTTCCCCAAACTAAACATTTGTTTGTCCTCAAGCAAACTAAATGCAGCTAAATGGAACAAATTAAACCTAGGGGAATGGAGCAAGTCTCAGAGCTAGCTACAAGTCAATTTTACACAGTTCAATGCACTCATTCAATCGCTACAAAGCTTAATACGAAAGTGAACGAATTTATACAATCTTGGAAATAAATTAGACTTTCGACCTTGCAAGACTCAACCAAATTCGGACTCTCACGGGTCACTCTTCTCTCAACAAGCAATTGGTAAGTAAAAATGTATAAGAAAGAGAGAAGAAAATATAGTCACTCACCTAGACTACGACCGACATGACATGCATTGCTAACTAATATGAAAGATGATTCAAGCACCGTACACACGCATAACCACCGTTCAAGGACAATCACGTGCCGAACATTTACAAAAATATGGATATATGAGGCTAATTGGTAAGAAGGGGCAAAACAAATAATGGAAATGTGAGGGTAAATAGCCAAGCTAGTTCCTAACAAAACCGCAATAGAACTCATTCCATCTTCCAACAATCAAAAATTAAGCTCGATGCCTTAACAAATCTAGGCATATACAACACAAATCCCATAAGACACCTCAACAAAATAATGATACGCACAGGAGGTGTAGAAAACAGAATTTCAGCCAATTATTTTTTCAATATAAATTTTTCATTTTTTCTTTTCTTTTCTTTTCTTTTTCTTGGCTGACTGAGGAAAACCTCTCGATCGAGCTGAATGAATCACTCGATCGAGGCAACAACTAACACAATCTGCTTGATCGAGCTAAACAAAGTACTCGATCGAGACACTATCAACACTTCACTTCTTTTTCTCGCAAATACCCACTCCAATCAATGATAACGAGCCAAAAACTGACACAACGGTAGAATATACCTCGACTACTAAACTAGCTCGACAAAGGTAGGCTCAGTTTAGGATGTAGCTAAGGGCAACAGGCAGATATGGCTTTATGTGGAGTTAAATGGGGTAAAATGAGGAAAAGGGAGATGCAAATATTCTCAAAACACGTAATACCGACCACAAACCCAATGCGTGCAGGCAATAAGAAATCAAAATTCATATACAAGCAATGACACGAGATGTGGGGAGTAACTACTCTCATTCCTAGATGAACTGGTCATGGATGTCACCAGTTATAGGCTCTAAAATCTCAGAATATATAAGTAGTTTGCCAAAATGTTGAGTCAAGTCTACTAGCCAAAATTAAATTCCAAGACAAAATTCAATAGTTCACTATTTCGATTTTACTAAATAACTCAAGAAAGGTGCAAAAAATAGCAAAAAATAAACTTGTAGTGCAATTTCATCATGAACAAGACTCCAATCCGACTCAACTATATGCAAAAATAAACGTGATATTTTTGATTTTTTTCAAATTTTTCTAATTAACATGAATTGTAAACGTGAATGCAATACAAATGCAAATGCAGACGCAAAAGGATGTAAAACACTACCCCAAACCAAAACAGACAATGTCCTCATTGGCTATAGCACAACAGCATATAAGGGGAAGGGAAAAACAACAACCTAATACAGGTTCCTAAAGAATGAAATATATGTAAGGAGTGGAAGAAAAAACAGAAGAACTTACAAAACAGAAGCTTCCCCAAACCAGCATCAAACTGGGGGTCGATCGAGCAGAAATTCTACTCGATCGAGCACATTGTCAGGTAAAACCGCTCGATCGAGTAATGTCCTTTGCTCGATCGAGCATATTCTGAATTGCACGGCCGTTGACTGTAAGCAGTTGATTTCCCTCTTTGTTTTCCTGCAAAAACGATGCCAAACGATACCCAAAGAAAAATACCAAGCATTGTCTAACAGGAAAACAAGTTGTCTATCTAAACTACGGATTATCGCGTAACGTCTAATTGTCTAATTGTCTACGAAAACGCAATAAATTGTTTTTACAAATTGCACGGGGTTGCAAACCCGGCTAATAACCAAATAGGTTCATGACAAGGCCACTGTCAGGCCTTTGACTTGCGGAAGTACCCTCAGCTATGGTAATTTCCGCCTTCTTCTTCCATACATACGGTCTTTGCTGGGAGTCTAGCTCCACTTCTGAATTACTCGAACATGTGTGAACTTCTTTCATCTTCGCTGGTACTGTAATCTCAACAGTCGAAGACGGAATCAGGAGTACTCAAGTCTTCCTCCTGAACAGTCTTATCTATCCCTCTCTACCTGCGCATACACAACTATAGAGAGAAAGATAAGAACAGTCTTAAGGAATTAGAAATTCCTTAAGACGAGACAGAAATAAATAACAGAAAATTAAATTGCCTCCCCGGCAACGGCGCCAAAATTTGATGTCGGTCGTTATACACCAAAAATAAAACCTAAGTCCACTAACTAAGAAGATAGCGGAAGTAGGGTCGATCTCCACAGGGAGGAAACTAACTAACTGTAATTTAAATCTGTCAGTAACAATCTGGGGGTTTGAAAAGGTTTTAACTAACTAAATAGGATTAAAGGAAGAGAAATAAAGATAGAAATAAGTATGAAATAAATCAGATAAGAGAGAAATATGCTAGGATTCGGTCCACTGCAATATCGCCATCTACGGGTCAACTAAGTCAGTCAATCTATCAATGAGAAGAGCAAGGGTTTTCTCCTCTCGGTCTCAAACCACCCTAGGGATTTTCCTAATTAACTCTCGTCCTCTTAGGAGTCACCTATCAATTCTAAGCAAGCCTTCCCTTCCAATCTCTCGATCCAGGTCGGGGTTAACTACCTAGCCTAGTCTCCTGCGTGCACTCATTCGACTAAACCTCAATTAAATTGCTTAGACTGATTCTCATATTCAAGAATAACTAAAATAATCTATCATAACATGCCTCTACCACAGTTTCCCTCATCCCAACATACAAAGGAATTAGCTACTCATGTTATTAACGATGCTAACTAAGACGACTGAATATATGACGATAGACATAATAAAATCGTAATTAACAAGCATGAACAATAACGCAGTAGTAATTAGGAAGAGTAAACAATGATTAAGACTAAAACAAAG